>WYDI02015951.1:0-11902 GCA_009867235.2 Psittacus erithacus | reverse complement strand
TTCCTTTTTTTATCTCTGTTTTCCATTCTTTCGAGTTTTACCTGAGTTAAGATGCGCTCGCTGGGTCGATGCGGCTGCAGCTGGCTCCGTTCCTTTGAGTTTTGCTTTTCGAAACCCCAGAGAAACTGATTTAGGCTTCTTTTTTATTATTCTTCTTCTCTTTTGAAAACGGATATGTAAAAAAAAACCCCAAAAAATCCAGTGGGAGGTAATATATTCTCAAAAAAAAAAACCCAAAAAACAACCCAAAAAACAAGGGGGGGGGGGGGATGAAAATCATGAAAAATAAAGAAATCAACCCAAAACGGTGACTGTACAAAGGAAAAAGTCACTGAAGAGAATCTAAAGCCCACCCTGGGCATAAGAACCCACCCCCCACCCCCCTCCTTTGGGATATCTCCTTGTGGAGAGCTGGATCTAACAGCGGCAGCAGGTGGATGGACCTCTCCCCTGCATCATCTCCCTCCCCCCATAAGGGATGGGGTTCATGGAGCCACTAAAGGGGCACTTCCAGCTGTGGCAAAAGGCTAAAAACAAGCTGGAAAAGCCTCAAATCCCCTGAGATCGCCTCTTCCCCAAGGGAAAAGAAAAGAAAAGGGGGGGTCCAACAGCAACAGAACCCCCCCCCACCAGGCACCTGGGGAAGGGGGGGAAAAAACAACCCACCCTATGCTTGAGGTGGGAACCTGAGGACTTGAGATACCGAAGTGGGGGGCAAGTAGGGGGGGGTTCGGTATCAGGTCGTGATTGTGTCTCACGCAGATGTTTTGGAATGGGGGGGGCAAGGAAAGGTTAAAAAAGTGGGAAAATCCTCAACGTGGCAGGATGGGGAGAGAAAGATGCTTCAAATACATCCCTAGGGCTGGGGGATGCTCCAGAGATCCTGAAGGACCGGAGCATCCCACAGCCCCCCAGTCCTTCAGCATTCCCATCATGGACACAAGCTCCTGCATCCCATTGCTAAGTGGCTATTTCAGCCAATCCCCCCCCCGCTCCAAACATCTCCTGGCTCCTGCTCTCACCAAGCTGCTTGGTTCTGGGGAGGAAAAGATGCCCAAATGGGCTTTCCACAGTAGTATAATGGGGGAAGGAATAAAAATCAGGCTTTCCACTAAAGCTTTCCCAGTTTCCACTACAGACTTCCCAGTTTTCCAAGCTCCTGTTTCCCTGATGACCACTAATATATATCACTTTGCATGTTAAAGTTTGATTCTTCTTTCTGAGAATAAAATAGAAGCTATTTACAACGAAACAATCAAACAACAACCTCTTAAAATCCCGTATAGTGAGTCCTCAAAAGGAAAGGACTGGGGATGGAGGAAAAGGATCTAAATAAGGATCTAAATGGATAAAACATCTCCTGAAATTCCCAATTCATCTATGGGGTGTTTTTGCCTTTAGAGAGGGCACCGGAGGGGGGGTTTCACTACAGTTTGCGCCGGCAGGCGTCCGTGCGTCTGTCTGGAGGTAACACGAGGTCAAACATAATAATTAATAATTAATAATAATAATAAATGTACAGTGCAAAGTGTGATGTGAGTGAGGTAAACGGTCCCGGACCGGCACGGCACAGCGGGACGAGCCGGTGGCTCCGGCAAAACACCCCCTTGGGCTAAAGCTTTTCTGGTTTGTGAAGGGAAACCCAACAACACGAGGATATGGGCAGAGCCCGGTGAGACCCCAATGAGGCCCCGGTGAGGCCCCGGTGCAGGGGTGTTTGTTAAGGCGAAGCATTGTTGGAGGTAGAAGTGGGGGGCACGGCCAGGTTGGTCGGTGCTGTGGTGCCGCCGCCACTGCCCACCCCGCTGCCACCGCTGCCGCTGGTCCGGCTGCCACCGCCGCCACCGCTGCCATTGCCTTTGCTGTAGGCAGAGGAAGGGAGCAAGGAGGAGGAGGAGGAGGAAGAGGAGGAGGAAGGGCCGGGCGTCTGGGCGAACAGCACACCTGGGGAGAGAGCAGGGGGCTGAGCCATGGGGTGGTGCGGCCGTTCCGGTGCTGCCGGGAATGCCAGCATTGGGGGATGCTGGGGATGGCAGAGGATGAGCCCCTCACCTGTGTAGACGATACCGTTGATCTCAACCGACATGCTGATGCTGTTGGTGCCGTTGCTGCTCAGGCTGGTGGCTGAGTCCTGGCGGTTCTCTGCTGGGGAAGAGCCGGGTTACGGACCCCACAAGGACCAGGGAAACGGGGGCTCTGCTGGGGCTGGCACTGACCTGGCGAGCGGGTGCCCTGGCTGTTGATGCGGATGCTCATGGGCAGCTGGGCCGTCATGGCCAGGAGGTTCTGCTGCAGCGCCCGCTGCATCAGCCGCTGCTGCTCATCTGTCACCAGCGCCATCTTCTTCTCCGGGGGCTCCCCTGATTCCAGCTTCTCCCGCAGCTGCTCCAGCGCCGCGGCCTGAGCCGCTGCCGCCACCTGCACTGCGGCCGCCTGCGCTGCCACCACGGAGTGCCCGGCCAGCGAGACCGGGAGCCGGCTGGGCACGGAGATGGGGATGGGGGAGTCCTCCTCTGCAGGGGCAGAGCGGCGGTCAGGGATGTGGGGCACAGGGATGGATGGATGCCACCACCCCTGGGTGTCCCCGTGTGTCCGTGGCTGCCCAGCTCCTCCTGCCCCTGACCACAGTGAGCATCCCTGAAATGATTCCCAGTGCCCACAGGAGGCGGATAGGGGCGTGACTCACCCCCCCACCTCAGCCCACAGCCTGGTCCCCACAGCAGCCATTACCTTTCTTTATCTTCTGGATGGGAGCGATGGACCCACCATTGGTGGCGGAGGCCAACCCCAGCGCTGGCACCGGCAGCTTCGGGGAGGAGAGGAGCCCATGGGTGCCGCTGGGGGAGTAGGTGAAGAGGGAGCTGCCAAAGCCTTGCCGGCGGCCCTCCCGCCGGTTGCTGTCAATGGCCGCCTGCAGCTCGTTGGGGTTGCTCAGCCCTCGCTTCTCACATTCATAGGGGTACAGGTACTTCATGTACCTGCCGGAGGAAAGGGATGCGGATGGTGATGGTGACGTGGTGGCTGCGGATACCCCGGAGGGGTGGCACCCATCCATCCCTGTCCCCCCATCGCCATCCCCATCACAGGACCCTCCCCTCCCTGCCCGCCGAGCCGAGCCCCCGCCGCTCACTGGGTGCGCAGGGTGAAGGCAGCGCTGGTGATGGAGGTGGGCAGGTTCAGCCCCTTGGTGATCTCCCGCCACAGCTTCTTGTTGATCACCTCCACCAGGCCACCTTTTTCCGTCACCAGCGTGTACAGCATGTACAGGTCCAGCACCTGCTTGGCCATGATGGGGATCCGGTTGACGGGGGTCCCTGGGGAGCAGGGAAGGGAGGAGAGAGCGGGTCTGGCTTCTGCCTTCTCACCCCAGCATAGTCGGGGGAAAGCCATTGAGACCAGCAGCGAGGCAGTGGGGGGGTGCTGCTCATCCTCTCCCTCCCACCATCCCCTTTCCCCCTTCAACCCCCCCCCGAGCATCAGCCTCATGACAAAGGAAACAGAAACTCACGCCTGCAGCCGCAGCTGAACGCGGTTTCTCAGGCTGAGCCCAGCGGCACCCGGCAACACGAGTTATTTATAACAGGGGTCCCACACGGAGTGGGGGGGGGAACCCCTTTAGCAATGGGGAAGGGGCTGCAGCGCATCCCCCTCTCTGCCTGCCTAGCACTGGTGTGTGATCTCAGTGGGACGCTGCCAGCGGGGCCCCCCCGTGCACATGCACACGCACACACCCACCACACGTGGTTCCCCCAATGCCTGCCCCACAAAGGGCTGGAGGCAGCAATGTGTCAGCACTTCCAGAGCTGTTTTCCATACAGGAACCAGACCCTTAGCTTCACTTCCAGCCCTTTCCATGACCCCCCCCGCCACGGACACATCATCCTGCGCCCCGGCAGTGAAGAGGTGGCAAGGGGCTTTGTCCTCAGTGATAACCAGGGCAGGGGGACACAGACCAGGGGCAACGTGCCCAGGGTGGGCCAAGAGCAGGGCCGGGTGAGGGGGGCCCGGATCCAGCCCAACAGGTTTGACCCCGTTGTGCAAAGAGGTTAAAAATTAACCATGGGCCTGACAAGAGCTGGGACTGACCTCGGGGTTGGGATGAGGGGTGAGGAAATGAGCCCCCAGCCCCGGGGAGGATGTGGGGGACAGCAGGGGGAGCCTCCTGGGGGGAGCCCCGGGGTGGGAGCCTCACCTCGCTTCTGCATGAAGCTGAAGAGGTCGTCCAGGAACTCCTTCCTCCTGGGGTCACCATCCAGCTCATACAGCTGCACAATGAGAGGAGAACAACGCTCAGAAACCCCTGTACCGACGCCCCCACCCCGTACCGATGCTCTCCACCCCTGTACCAATGCTCTCCACCCCTGTACCGATGCTCTCCACCCCTGTACCGATGCCCCCACCCCTGTACTGATGATCTCCACCCCTGTACTGATGCTCCCCACCACCCCAGACCCTCCACCTCCCCAAAACAGCATTCCTGGGGGATGATCCCAGAGCCATTCGCCTCACAGGATGCTGAGTGCTCTGAGGGTCCATACTTGGGGCCATTGGGTCCCCAGGGTCTCTGCAGCTGAGGCTGGACCTGGCACCACCATCCCCTGCCCCACTGAGAGCCAGTGCAGCTGCGAACACCATGCTCAGCCCCTGCTCCTCTCGGGAATGCCAATCCCAGGTATTTTTAGAATCCTGCTCAGCACAGACTGGAGCAATGCTTTGGCATGATCCCCTCTCCACACCTGCAACACCAGAGAGACCCAGCGCCAAGAGCTGGCATCGGGAGCCAGGTTGTGTGCCACGCTGTGAGCACCCATGTGCCAGGAGGCTTGTGCCTGCAACAGTGGGCTCAAAACGGGTCCCTGGGGGTCCAGCCCTGACAAAAGAGGAGGGCGAACCTTCCCCATCAGGGCTGGCAGCGCCTCCTCCTGCAAGAGCATCTCCCCGCGGTCACCGCAGCGAACCCAGCCCCACCGGAGCGGGGCAAGGCCTCCGGCACCTCGAGCACCCGGTTCTGCCGGGGCTCCTTTTGTCCGGGGTGGCCGCACCCCGCGCCCGGCACATTCCTGCTTGATTTATGGCGGCGGGGATGCGCTGCGGAGCGCCCGGCTCTGCCTCGGCCCCCGCCGGCGGCTGCCCAAGCGCGGCGCGGTCCCTACCCGCAGGCGGTGGCCGGGGGATGATCCTCCTCCTCCCCCTCCTCAAGGAGGAGGTGTCAGAGCAAGGGGCTGCCCAGGCGCCACGGGGATGGACGGCGCGGCTCCCGCTTTCCTCAATGACAGCTTTGAACAACTGCCAGCGGGACGGGGCTATAAATATCACCCCGTAACTCAGCAAGCACGCACAGCGGTAACCGGGTCACCCAGACACCAGCTCGTCCCCCGGGCACACGGTAGCATCGGGACGCACCGGCGCTCCACTGCGAGCCCCCTCCTCCCACTGTCCCCCGTCCCCCCCCAACAGGATCCGGACCCCGCAGGGCTGAACTCAGCTGCCGGCGCCGATCAAAGGGATCAATGGGGCCGCGATAAGAGGGGCTGGGAGTGCAGGAAAGCCATAAACCCCCAGTTCCCCTGGAAACCTCGCCCGGCCCCAGCAATCCCCCCGGGAAAGGGCCGGAGCCACCGTCACCACCGGTCGAGAGCCCTCAAAGTGCATCTCCCACCCCAGCACCCCAGGGTCCATGGGCAGGGGGGAACCTCAAGGAGCTCCGGCATCGGGGATGGAGTGAGACAGACCGGGCACTGCGGTGGTGGTTCATCCCAAGCGGCTCAGGGATGCTGGGCTGGAGCCAATCCAGCCTTTTCTCGAGCAGCTCCGAAAGCTGCTCAAGTTAAATCTGAATGTGGAGAGGGAGAGGGGTTCCGGATCATGGTGGGTCATGGCATGACCATGGAGCTGTCCTGGCACAGTGCAGGGGGGTCATGAGCAGCCTATTCACCTACAGAGCTCTAAAATGGATTGGCCGTGTATGAAAACATCGGAGGGTTCCACCTTTAGCAAGCCAGCTCTCAGCTAAAGCTGCCACCCGGGTGAGTGTGGAGAGTTATTGACTGCCAGGAGCCCCCCCGGCTGTGAGCCCCCCTCCTGGCACCGTCCTGAAGGGAACGTTTAAGAGGATGAAGGAAAAAGAACCATCAGCTGAGGAAAGTGTGCGCCAGTCAGCACATGGGGATTAGTGGCCGCCCTTTCACATGCCCCCCACTGCCTGCAGCATTGGTGGTCCCAATCCAAGCTCCACTGGACACGACCGTCCCCCCATCGGGATAAAGCACTGGGGGGTCACTAGGGGAGCCCCATTCCCAGCCGGTGCCCTTGAGGCCCTGCGGCACACCCAGCACCGCAGCCGGGCAAAGGACGTGTCGCAAACTGCTGCCTGTGGTTACCGGTGAGATTTCGACAGCTCCACTGCGCTCCAGAGCAGGGAGAGGGGCTCAGCTGGGCCCCCAAGACCTTGCTCTGCCTCTGCCAGGGAGCTGGAGCAGAGGATGTGCTGTGACTGCAGCATCACCGAGCTGTCCCTGTCCCCCCTTGCCACCAGGCATGGAATGGGGCAGGGGTGAGCGATTCCCAGCAGCCCCGCGCAGGATTTCCTTGCATTGAGGGCAGCCTGGGTTTGCCATCACTGGCAGCCGCACACCCTGCCACCACCGAAAGGCACCGCAGGGCAGCTTCGATACCGGGGCTCAAAATAAAGATTGGGGAACAGAAACGTGCTCTCGGTTCGGCAGCGTGTGAAACCGAGCGCGGCACAGACCAGCTGCCCCTGGCAGCGCCGCACCGAAATCAGCAGGTGCCCTTCCTGCCATCGCTCACGTCCTCATGCGCAGCGCAGAGCACGGCTCCCCATCGGGGGAGGCTCGGTGCAAAGGTAGCGCCGGGCAGGGAGCCGGGAGAGGCCGCGTGGCTGCTGCTGAGTCAAGAGATTCCCGTTTCGTAACAGAGGAGGCTGCAGGGAGGTGGAAACAGCTTCATCTGCAACGCAACGAGATCCCCTTACCATGGGGAGGCTGCACCGCAGACGGGCCCCATGGCGAGAGAGCGCGGTGCCGGGGATGCTGTGGCACAGCCAGAATAAGAGACCCCCCCTCTCCTGGGGCTGAGACCCACTGCTCCCAGTGCTCGCCCAGCACAGAGCAAACACCCAGCACCACTGGCTCTGCACCACGGTGCCTGACCCGCCTTGCCAGCGGCACAACCGCCATGGGTCCCCATGGCCGGCTGAGGACACGGTGCCAGATGGCTGTTGCCAGCAGATATATAATTAAGTGGAGGAGGAATGAGGAAAGGGGGGGGGGGCGGCGCTGACCCCGCACCCCGGCAGGATGCCGGCCCGGCGTTTGGTGTGGATGACCGGATTAACGATTCAAACCAGATTACGGGAAAATCCCAACCCGTTGGCTTTCAAAGGGCTGGCGGGGAGGCGGCCCCTCGGCAATGCCAGGAATGCAGCACAGAGCCCTCGGCACGGGAGCGGTGCGTGCCGGGGGTCCGGGAGGGACCGAGATAACCCCCCCCCCCCAGCCCACTGCTCTCCGTCAAGGCAGGCGAGGGGGTAATTAAAGCAGGGAGGGGAAGCACCCAGCAATGCTGGGACTTACACCAGAGCCCCCATCACAGGGTCCCCCTCAACCAGAGCAGGGGTGTGCAGGGCTGTGGCTGCAGAGGAGCCCGTGTCTGAGTTAAAAACATCCTCCCCCCCCCAGCTCGGTTCTGGGTTTTCAGGCCTTGGGGATTAATTTCCAAGTCTCTTTCCCATCGCCAGGAAATCCTGGTACTCTCGGCCTTCCTCCCTTCTCCTCGATACCGGTTTGGGACGTGCATGCTGTGACCCGGGGTGGGGGGGGTGTCGGACCCTCTGGCAGATCCCGCTGCCTTCCAGGGGCTGGAAAATCCTGAATTTCTGTGTTTAGGGAAAAACCCCAAAGGCAGCAGCAGGGCAGAGCCCACCCCGGTGCGGCGCCTATGGCAGGTACCGGGGAAAGCCCATGACTGATGCCAGAGCGGCGTGACGGCGGCGGGGGGGGGGTGGGGGATGTCTCCTTCTCTCCTCTTCCTTCCTTCCTCCAAGCATTCCATGGGGAGCGTCCCTTTGTCCCGCTGACAGCGCAGGGGCGATGCCGGGCAACGGGGGAGGAACCGCGCACGCTAACGAGTTATTTAACGAACATAAACACCAGGGGGGTGCTTCCCGTCCCGCTCCCCGGCCCCCCGCATGCCGCGGCACCGGCCCCGCACCGATCGCACGCCACGACCCACAGTTGGGGGCTGCAGGGGGCAACTGTGCAGGAAAAGAAAGTGCTTTGTAAGAACCAGAGCGCGGGGATGAGGCGTTTCGGGAGATGCTTCAGCTGCTTTCCCGTAAGACGGTGGCTGAGTCAGGGCTGGGGTTCCCGAGGCCGTGGGGCCCCTTCGGCATCCCCAGCATAAGGAATGGGGTTTGCTGGGGCCGCTCACCCCCAGCGAAGGGCAAAGGGAGAGTCCGGCGCAGATCCCGCTGCAGATAAAGCGCTCGGCTTAGGGACGGGTCACCTCTCGCTGTTCCCATCCCCGAGCCCCCTTCAAAGCACAGCGGTCTCCTTTGCCGGGATGTGCCCCCTCCTCTTAACCCCTCCCGTTAGGCTCTGCAGCCCCGCGGCCGGCCGGGAACACGCCCGTGCGGGATGGGGCCGAGTCCACTGACCGGCCCGGCGGGATTCCTGCTGCCGGAGCGCCGCCGCTTCCGCGGGGGCAGCCGGGGAGCGGGGTGGCGAGCGCTGGGCCCTCGCCCCGCGCTTCCCGTCGGCAGCGTTGTTCCCGCTGGTTCCCAGCATTGTCCCCTTGGCGGGTCAAGACACGGCCCCACCGCAACTGTCTGTCCCCACCGGTGCCCCCTCCTCAGGGACAAGCCCAGTCCCAATCCCCAGCCATCGCCCCAAAGCTCTGGGGCCCCCGAGATCAACCGGGCTCCCCCCAGCACCAGCAAAACTCCCCGAGTGATGCTGTGGCTGCATCCGTGTTGCGGTCCTGAGGGAGCCGCGCCACTTGATGCGGAGAAGGGGACAGGGATGAGCAGAAGCTCATAGACAAGCAGCGTCCCGACCCAAAACAAGCCCCCCCATTAGATGGGGACCCACACAGCCCCCGTGAGCAGGCTGAGGCAGCAGCCGCACGGGTAACCCAGGGGCACGCAGCCGGTGTCAGCGCCAGCACCGCGGGCGTCACCGGCACGGAGGGGGACATTGAATGGGCGAATTAGCCGCCGTTTAACCTCCCTGACCCGCCACTGTCTTTGCGCCGGCGGCCGCCCTCCCCACCGCGCTGCGGGGCCCGGCAGCAGCCTCAATGCTCCGCATGGATCCACACACCACCGGAGCCACCAGCCCGGGTGGGCTGATACCGGCTCCCAGGATGGCTGCGCTGCAGCGACTGTTGCTGCTGCTTCTTCCCCTTCCTGCAGAGGAGGAAGCAAACCCTGCTGCAGTTGCATTTCAAACCATGGTTTCTGCTGGGCACCAGGGTCTGAGCTTGAGAGCTCAGTGCCAAACAGCGGTAGGATGGGGGTCCTGGGGGCTGTCATCCCCCTATCTAAGCCAGGCAATGGGATGCTGGCCCTCGTGCGTGCTGGGGCATGCCCTTGACACAAGCTCACTATCGCTCCAGACCCTGTGCAAATATTAATCCAGTGCAGCCAGGCAGGGTTCACAAAGCTCGTCCCATGCAGCAACACCCAGCGCCCGGCTCACCCGCAGCCCTGTGCCACGAGCCTGGGGGGGGAACACGGGCAAAAGCAAAGCTTTTCCTGATGGAGAAACAGAGCAAAACCTTGGGGGACCCGGTGAGCTCCCCGCTTTGGGCTGTCCCTCCCCTTGAGACCTCCGGGTGCAGGGCAGTGTGTGCACAGAGGGACAGCAGCCCCAGCAGCAGAGCTGGGGTTTAAATTCCACCATATGTAAATGATCGGCTTAGAGCGGGATCGCTGGGAGCCGGAGCAGATGAGTCACTGTCACCAGGGCTTCCACCACCACCCGGATTTGTCTAATTGCAAATCTGTTCCTGAAATGCGAGGTCCATCCATCCATGGCACAGCAACTTCACCGGCAGCACCGGTGTCCCTGCTACTATGGGGGGTATCGGGGGGATCCTGCACACCCCAGTCCTGCCCACAGGAGCTGGAAGAGGTCCAGCAGCCATCCAGCAGATGGCTTTGACAGGGAGTCAGCAATGGGCCATCAGCCCCACAGAGCTGCTCCGGCAGTGCTGAAATCTCACTGCAAGGCAGGCAGGGAAACTGAGGCAGGAGGCAAAGCTCTTTGCCAAAGGAATTTAAAGCCAGTGTCTGCCTGGGTGCTCCCGGCTGCCATCTCTACCAGGGGGCACAGGGAAGTCACCACAGCAAGGACAGGGCTGCTCCTCCATGGGATACACATGGGTTGCCACCAGCTCCATTGAGAAGGGACCCTGGCCACAGGCACATGAAGTGACCAACTCAAGGGGCTGGGAGCAGGTTGGGAGCTGGGACCTGCACCTTGAGCCCCCTAATCTGGCTGCCCCAGGGACTTAGAGCCCGGCGAGCAGCCAAGCAGCCAGGTACCAACAGAGAGCTCCCCCATCCCTAAAACAACACCCATCCCTCGCCCTGGCCCCTGATTGCAGCACGTCCGGCTGGGCCCCGGGCCCCGCTCCTGCGGTTTGGGCCAGAAATAGGGCGATGGAGCAATGCTGCGCCCTTGCCCAACCGCCCCGCGGCCGGGCGGGTGTTTGCTTTGCTGACAAAAGACCTGCCCTTGCTCTGCTCTTTTTTTCCTCCTCTTCTTTTAAATAAACCCTCACTCCTGTTGGTTCAGCTGCGCCGGAGCCGGGAGGCGGCCGCCTCCTCTGCAGCCCTTGAATCAGCGGGAGCAGGGGGGAGCCCAGGCTTTCAGGGGGGGACACTAACAGACAATGCCAATGTGGGGTGCTGGCTCACCCAGAAGCAAACGCAGTGAAGGCGCTGGCCAGGAGCCTCGCACAGAGGGGGACACATCCCTGTCCCCTACGTTGTGCGTTATCCCAGGTCTTGTTGGGAGAAATGGCTTCATGCAGCATCCAAGCACCAGCACCCACGGAGCTGTGCGGGCACCAGGCAGGGCTGGGGGAGGCTAAGCTGCTCTCACCAAGAAGTCCCTGACCCCCGGCCAGGGATCCGGTAGGATTACGGCTCCAAGAATGCTCCCTGAGCACTGTGAGCCAATTACCGGGATGGATCCCGGCTGGGAGCGCCCCGCAGTGAGCCGGGCACAGGACGGCGGCACCGCGGTGGACATGGCCCTTGCCCCCGACCCGCTCTGGTCCCCTCCTCACCCCCGTTATCTGCTTCTTCCCAGCACAGCAGCACCCGGCCGGGGGGGCCCCATGGTGCTGCCCTTTATCTGGCCACACTGCGGCACCGGCCAGAGTGTGCAGTGTCACATTTAGGGGTGGGGGGACGGTGGCCCCTGGCCGGGCGGTGACACACGAGTCCCCCTTTCCCTGCTCAGGGGCCCCCTCGCCCTCCCTCCGCACCCGGCTCACGCAATAAAGCACTAATCAATATTTTAAAGACAGCAAATGGACCCTCGAGGAGGGGCCACAGGGCCCCACCCCATGCCCCCAACCAGCGCAGGGGGCGGGGTGAGGGGATGAAATAAACCATGGGAGGAAGGGTTCAGGGTCCCCACACCTTAATCAGAGCCTGGGTTTTGGAGGAAAACCACAATTGTCCCGCAGGAAAATCCCATCATTCATCTTCCCGGGAGTTGCTGTGTTCCCGGTGTGTGGAATCCCGGAAGCAGGCATGATGGGGGGGTCCGGTTTTGCACACCCCCCCCCCCCCCCCCCCCCCCCCCCCCCCCCCACCGTCGTTTGGTTTTTTTCTTTTTCTCCCCCCCCCCCCCCCCCCCCCCCGCCC
>WYDI02015949.1:0-54232 GCA_009867235.2 Psittacus erithacus | reverse complement strand
TGCACCTTTGGTCCAGGGCTCCTGGAGTGCACATGCACAGTGCGTAATCTCCATCAGGACTGCAGACCTGCTCTTGGGAGTGCTGCTTTTGTGCAGGTCCACAGTCACTCTCTTCCCCTCTTTTCTCTACTCCTTTCTCTATGTTTCTTAGCCTTCTTGCAGAAACCCCAGAATGAGTCCTGCATATTCCCACAAGCTTCAGGACGTCATCCCAACTTCTAGGTATCCTCAAGAACATCTGGAATTAATGCTGGCTAGAAATCACTGTGCTGTCAACTGGTACATATCTAGTTTTGCATGGGGAGAACAGAAGTACCATGGACGTTTTGGCAAGATACACCAAACTGCTGTGCTTCTTGCTTTTCCAGCTCTGTTCTGCAGCTTTTCCAGAAATTTGGGCAGGCCGGTCGCTATGTCGACACTCATTAGGCTTCAGATGCAGATAGCACAGCCATCTGTTTTTTTCCAGTGTACAGTTATCCCACATGGAAGTTCAACCCAACATTCCTTCCAGCAGCATTGATACTGCTGCCAAGTTTACAGGTGTTGCCCCGGCTGGTTGCCCATTCAGGGCAGTGGTGTCAGCACAGGGTTTGGCAGCTCATTTGTTTACTATGAATAATAATGCCAGGAATATGCTACTTCAAAGCAGCAAACAGCAGTCTTTCTCCTGCATCACCCTGTGCTTTGCCCTACCTGAAGCCATCCATCTATTTTGATTGCAGCACAGCTTGGTATCTTTGCACAGTAACAGCCAGTGACCTGCTGGTAGTTTTCCCTAGGCTTGTGCTACAGCTCAAGACTGCCTGTGTCAGAGTGCTGTAGACAAAGAAGTGTTCTAAAATACAGAAAAACCCCCAAAACAAAGCAACCAATTTAGAGCTGAACCTCTTGTCATCACTATTAAATTTCTCCATAGTATATTACTTGAGTCTTCTAAGTAAGGTGATTGTGTATTGTTTGTCCTGTTAATGTCTATGATTTAATTGCCTAGCTTGCTTTCTTTGTATCTGAGTGTTCAGTTGAGCCTTAGCTGGCGTATGTCACCTTGGGTTTGGATCATGTATTAATCTGGGAATGGCAAGACAGATTTCAGTAATCATAAACAAAGGCTTTTTCCATAGGACACATAATGTTAACTCAACCGAGTCAACCTGGAAATGGATCAGAAATGTAAAAGGGCGTAATTGAGACAAAGCTTGAATGTTAGAGAAGGCTCACAGACCAAGAGGCATAGTAACAGTAAATATGGAAGGAAGCGATCAATTATGTGGAGCTTCTACACTTAACTAATAAGCAATTAACACTGTTTAAATGAAGATTTAAGAAGAAAAGAGATAAATCCATTAGACTTACCTGGAGTCATGCTTTCTTTGGCCTTGCAGCTCTGTTGTCCCACCTGGGGATCTTATCTATCCCAGTACTCATATTTTATTACTTATAGAGAAGCATAAAATATATAGGGCATTTCACAAGTCAATAAAGACACTCCTGGTATCCCCTACAGGGTTGTTCTGAAGACAGCAGTGTTTCTTTGCCTCTGAATCTGTTCACACCTCTGATTCTCAAGTGAGCCCGCAATCTTTCCCCCGGGGGCTCAGTGTGTGTTTGGTTTCTTTTATATTTTTTCTTTTATCTTCAATCTCTGGGATTTCTGGTTTTGCACACATATGGTGGGAAAACATACTTCATGCAAGACAAATATGAGAACAAGTTGAAAGGCAGACAGATGGAGGCATCTCTGTGATATCTCAACAAAATACTGTGGATGGAGTGAAATACTAAAGCACTTGCATTAGTGTGTGAGTTTGAGCTGACCACAAAACTGATGCAACAGAGTTACTCATATGTGGATTTAGAGCCTTAGTTTCTTTGCTCTTGAGCTGCCGTTACTGCATGCAAAATGTCATGGGAGACTTTTAGAAGCTAATGAATCTAGGCTCCTAGCTACTTGACATCAAGGCATGCATTTATAAGCTGTATGTTGTTTATGCTTGCCTCATCTGCATAATTTGTGGTTGTAGTCTCTCTCACTCTTATCACTCATCATATGGAAGAAAGAACTGTTGTGGATCTTCATCTTTCTCCAACACTGGAGACTGCCTCAGTTTTACTGATAGAAACCTGTACATTTAATTTGATTTTTAGTGGAAAATACACAGAGCTTCATATATTTCAGAGTTAGCACATGAAGCCAAACCAAGAAATGACACTGCAGTCAAGAAAAGAAATGCAGCCTCATCATAACCAGGCATGTTCTGAGCATTGCTCACAACAAACCTTAGACTGTTGCCACTCAGTCTGGCGTTTTTGTAGCCTTTACTTTAGGTTGTGAGAGATGGGAAACTGAGGAAGCTTCTGTTTTCTCCCTTGTGAGGCCATCTGCCTTGCTGCTGCTGCTTGGAATAATTTATGCTTGGTTTTGTTTGGAGAAGATTTCCTTTGACATTTAATCTGTCATCTTCACTCTTCCTATCGCTGATTACTTTTATAGGTTAAAATGTTCAGACAGCATGGGTCTGTAAAAGCATCTGAAGGTGTGAATTCAAATAACTTTTGAAAACGTCTGCCTGTACTTTGAGGAGATCAGACAGGTAAATCCTGTTGCTGTTTCCAGCCTTTTCCTGGTAGTAGAGATCTTATGAAAGGACAAACTACCTTTGGTTAAAGCAACACCTGTGAACTTTCCATTGTAGGTTTTGCTGTGTTTTGTAATGCCTTAGCATCCACTGGTGAAACTTGGGCCCTCTTCCATTTTTATGTTACGTTTGACATCTGGCCAGTCTTACTGATATCCCCTTCTTATGCTCATTGTGGTTTCAATGCACCATTGGGGGCAACTACATTGCTTAAGCAGGAAAATACATGAATATACTGAAAGTGGTACCAGAAGTCACAAGGAGCTGTGATGTGTGTTCCACCCTGGGATATCCCACTGCTGTTGGCATTGCCTAGGAGCAGTTATACCTGAGGTTTATAAAGTCAGGAAGCCGTGGTAAGTTAGCAAAGTAGTTGATGAACCTCAGATGAGGCAAGTGCCCAGCAAGGTGGTCCTGGAGCTGGGGCTACTCGACTTAGAAGCAGCAGCACATGCTTTCTGCCGGCATGGCACCACTGACACACTGAGCCAAAACGTGGTCTGGAGAGCGTACGGTGCTGTTTCTCTGCAGCCCTGCTAGCACAGGCGTGCTGGAGTCTGCCTTTGGTGGGGCAATTCTGGAATGGCGGCTGGGTTTCCTCCCATTTGGCCGGTAGCGGTGTCGGGTTTGAGGTGTGTTTGAGGCAGGGCGATGCCCCATGTGTTCGGGCAGGCAGGTCTGCCGGCTCCCCCGCCGGCTGAGGGCCTGCTTGCTGCCGCATTACGCAGCGGGCCCCCGCCGCAGGCCGCAACACCCGGCGCGGGCGGACGCTGGGCGCGGCGGCGGGAGCGCGCAGCGTTGCCGTGGAGACGGCGCCGCAGGGGGCGGGGGCGGGAGGAGGCGGTGCACGGAGGCGGCCGCTCCGCGCCCGGCTCGAGCGCCCCCTCCGCCGCCATTCCCTATTATAGAAGAGCTTCCGGTAGCGTGGAACACTCTGACATCATCCTCCGCACCCCGGTGACGTCAGCGCCGGGAGCGGGGCGTGACGTGAGTGCGTAGGGAGGCGCGGTGACGTGTGCTATTTAAAGCTCCCCGGGAGGAGGATGGAGGCAGAGCGGGCAGGTGTCTCTGGGAGCTTTGGCTGGCCAGTTGTTTCGGGCCGCAGCGCTCTGTAGGGCAGGGTGCGGAGGTGCGGCTCGGCTCGGCTCGGCTCGGCTCGGCTCGGCTCGGCTCGGCTCTGCCCTGCCCTGCCCTGCCCTGCCCTGCTCTGCTCTTCCCTTCCCTTCCCTTCCTTTCACCCGGGAGGAGCGGGACGGAGGCGCGGGTTGCGTCTGCCCACCGCGAGAGGATGGGCGGGGGGTGGCAGAGGTGTGAGGCAGGGCGGGGAAGGTGAGCAGGCAGCGGCGGCGGCTCAGAGGAGCTGGGGCAGTCACGCACCGCCTTACGCGGCGATCGCTTCTTCCCTTACTCCGTCCCCACGGCGAGGCTGAGACCGCGGCCCCGCTGCAGAGCAGCGCGGGTTCGGCGGCGGCAGCCCCTCCCGCTGGTAGCCCCCGACCCGCCGCGCCCCAGGACGATGCCCGCCCGCTCGCTGCAGAAGAAGGCGTGACGGCGAGGCGCGGAGCCGCCGCCGCGGGAAGGAGGAGCGGCGCCCAGCACCTCCGCAGCCGGGGGTGGGCGGCCAAGCGAATTGGGGGAGCGCGACGGCCGCAGCCCGCCACCAGCCGCCTCACGCCGGGAGTCCCATGCCGGTGCCGCGGCTCGCTGTGCTTTCCTGGGAAAATGCACCGGTGCCCTCCGCGCTGCCGGTAGGGCTGCTAGGGGGAGCGGCGGCTTGGAGTCGTGCGCGCACCGCTTGCCCTATCCCGCTCCGCCTCTGAGCCGCACAGAGCCCTCGGCGGGCGCTGTCATCCCGGCCAGAAGCACCGCAGCCGCCGCCAGCCCCTCGCCGAGGAGGCGAGCTTCTCCGCGTCCGCACGCAGAAGGGGACCCATCTGACGCCGGAGCCACCCCCACCACTCGCCCGGGGGCCGAAGCCGCTGCCTGCGGGTGCCAGGCGGGGCCGACAGCTATGGGAGGCCGGCCCGCGGGGGGCGCTCCCTAGGGCGCGGGCGGCCCCGCTCGGCCCGGCAGCTGCCAGCCGGCGGCGCGGCCCCCCGGGCCTGCACGGCGCGGTCTGCCTAGCGCAGCGGCCCGGCGCCACGGGGCTGCGGAGCTGCCGGCGCGGCCAGGAGCGCCCCGGGGACGCGGCACCGCCGGCGCCCGGCGCCGCCGGCCGCCATGGGGTAAGGATCTTGCGGGGGCTGCCGGGCTGGTGCCGGGGCGGGGGATGGAAGCGGCTGCTGTTGAGGCGGGCGCTGCTGAAGGCGCATGGAGACGAGAGGCGCTAGCGGTGGGGAGCGCAGGGAGCAGGAATCCTGCCGCGGCCGATGCTGTGCATCATCCCGGTGGCAGGGGTGCGGTGCGCTCCGTGAGAGCGCAGCACGGTCTGCAGCGGGTCGCCTTTGCCGTGGCACACCGGATCGTGGGATCTTGGCTTCCAGATCCCCGCCGTGAGGAGCTTTCTCGGTGGTAGGTACTGGGCTATCAGAGCTGAAAACGACTGCTTTAAGCTCAGCGTGACAAGGTGAAACTTCAGAGCCAGCGAAGGCTCGCTTTAACTCCCCCGGAGTTTTCAGAGGCTGTAAAGCAACGTGTGAATTTCGCAGTGAAGAAGGCTTTGAGGGAATGCACTCTACAGCAGGTCCCCCTAGTAAAGTGGGACGTCCTCTTGAGGTTTTAAGGAGAGGAGAAGGAATAAAATTTTTAAAAATTAATCCAATTGCATCTAAATTAGAGATAAAAAAAATGATATAGATATCCGTGAAAACTTTAAAAACTTTTTATCCTTCTTAATTTGTATTATGAGATGAAAAAACCCTTCCCTCTACCGGACCTTTATGATAGTGGGATTGAAACTCGTCCATGTTCAAAAGCAGCAGAAACCTGGTATGATTTGGCTAACTGCAAGGTGGGTGCAGACTTTTAATGAGATAACAATGCTCTTTTGCTGGGTCTTTATGGCATAGTTCAGAGTATAAAAGTTAAATCTGCATTTTGGTCATTTGGGAATTCGAATGTGAAATTAGTATATTTATAGGGAAGTGAAAATTGTCTCTTTCCTCAGGCTGTTAAGGACACACGGAATTATCCAATTTATTAACTTCCCTGTGTGTGGAGTGGTAACAGCTGCATCCTTGGCTCTGTCCTAGTCACTGGTATTCAGCATACAAGATGTAGGAAAGAATGGCTTCTTAGCTTTTATTTTCCTGTTGCCTTCCCTTCCATTAAAAAAAACACCAAGAAAACAACAAAACCCCCAAAACCAGACAAACCAAATAAACCTAAACTTGCAGCTGCCTACATATGCAAGAAAGTGATAATGTGTTTCAAAAACCTGCCCAAAAGGCTAAATGGTATTAAAATGTTTTGGGGTTATATTCTTAAAACTGGTAAGTTGATATGGAATTTTGCACCTTTTAAAATCCAAATAACAGAAAATCTCTTATTAATATAAAATCACTACTGTGTTTGTAGCTATGTCAGTTAAGTGTCATATTACAAATACAGAGAGAACTATTTAAGAGGAGTAAAGCAAAAACCTGATGGGGGTGGGGGTAGAAAAAAAAAAAGACTCCTCATTTCATCATCTCCAGTATTGCTGGTGTTTTAGAGCCATAGCTTCTTAACGAATAGTACAAATCAGTATCTGCAGAGGGAATTAAAATAATCCTAAATACCAAATTTGTTGGTGTGTTGACTTGGGTAGTATCTAAGCGCACTGAGGTCAGGAGGACAAAACTCACTGGTGAAGACTTTTGAAGGCTCTTAGTGCACATCGGGGTACTGCAGTGTAGAGTTCCTTTAGAGACTGTCTTCTGACAAGGTAGACAAAACCTTAGAAATGTAAGTATGTGAGTGAGCACATACAAGCCAGGGCCAGCATCAGCTCTGTGCATCTGCCATTAAACATCAGGTGTTTGTTCATGTTCAGAGCACAGATCCTGACTCAATAGGTATTTTGTATAAACATCTAAATGCAGTTGCCCATGGATTTTGGAGTATTTGTAGACCAACGTTTACGGGACTTTAACACTGTTACTGTGAAAATAGGCTGCTGATACTCTGCTTAATTCTTAGAATTGAGTGCCCTAGAAGCAAGTTACAAAATGGTTGATAGTCTGTGTACCTGGCCGCACAATGGTCTGTGTACTGTATTCAGTATTTGATACTGCTGTCCTGTGTAAGCTGTTACAGCCAGCTTGTAGTACCTGTGTGTCGGGGAGTTTACCTGTTCTAATGGTCAGAAAACTTGACATGGGGGAGAGGAACTTGCTTGCCAAACCAGTGGTGGCTTTCCTAGTGTCTTTTGTTGCAGTGAAGAATTTAGGGTTCTGCCAGTATAGTTCAGCCTACTCGGCACATCAGATCAACAGGTAGGCAAGGTAGTTATGCTGTGTGTATGTGCTGCATATCAAGATGTGGTGACTGGTCTCAGGGCCAGTGCTGCTATTAAATACTTGTTTTGAGAAACTTAAAACTAGAAGGTGGTATTATAGGGAACAGCAGCTTGGGAGGCACTCCTCTTAGTGCTGTGTTCTGTATGTCTGTGGGTGTCCTCCTGCCTCATAGGAGGAGGTAAATGAATCAAGCCTTTAGGATTGCATAGACCAGACACATAGGATGTCAGCTCTTTTTTTTTCTCTAGCTGCCAGTCTTATCTCTCCTCTTGTAGTTTCTCGTCCCTGTAGCACAGAGACAAGTTGTTGTCAATAATCACTGTTGAGTGGTACAACCATTTATTTGTGCAGACCCATCTATTTGGTTGATCATATGAAATATAGTGTACTTTAACAGGAACATACGGATTTTTATGTGCCTGTTAAAGATGACCTCAGTATGTTCTGTCCTACTTTACAACATTTCTCTTGTATTCCCAGTATTGAGAAATACAGAATTTATCAGAACTGCACAGTCTTCTTTAAGGAGAGGTTTGATTACATTAAAAATCCTCAAGAAATACATCTTCAGTAAATGTAATCAAGATGTATATTGGTAACCTAGATTGTTGTGTTCATTGACCAGGTAAATCCCGTGCTAAAGCTGCAAACCATCTCTGTATTTTCCCTTGTAATTGGTACTGCTTTTACTTTTAGCTGGGGCAGGGGAGTTAGGGATTTGCATTTGTGGACTGTGATGCAGACTGCTTGGACTAAAATGAATGTACTTCATGCTAGCTGCACAGCCATGAATCTTGGCAGGGGTGAGAAGCTGGTGTCCTGTTAAACTTAATCTCTTGGATTAATTCCTGGTTTATTAATGGGTTGTCTCTCCATAAGTACTTTGCTTTATGACCTTCTGGGCTGTGGACAAGTATCCAAATTTGTCTGACTAGATTTTCCCTTCACTCTTCCTGAATGATAATGAGTTACAGGGTAAAAGCTGCTGTAAGATGTACTTGTCTCTGTCATGTCATGTTAATCAAGGTGTCTCTATAAAGACTTCAGCTTCTCTTCAGTTTTTATGGACTATATTTAGTATGTTATCTTCATAAAGGTAGTTATGATATGTGTCAGTTTGAGATGGTGGAATTAGAATACTAGGGTTCTTAAGCTGGCTGGAAGATATTGTGGAAGATGAGTATTTTAGGGTGTTCTTATTGGCATTGCAGTTGCCTAGAAATAAGTATTTAATTTTAATTTTTGGCAGTTGGGAAAATGTCTTTTCCTGATTGACCTGTTTCTAGCCCTTACCCTTTTTGAAGGATGGGGAGTTAGTCTTATGCATTTAGTTAAAGCATTCACTATACAGGGTCCCATTTTGAAGAGAGGATATTATAGTTAAAGGGGAATTGACAAATCATGCTAATTCTAAACTGTAGGATGTAATATCTTTTTAAAAAGCTCATTTGAAGCTTTAAAATCTAAAAATATGTGGAAGTTCATACTGTTTGAACATACAGGATAGACAGATACTGCTGTAGAATTGGTTTTGGTTTGCTGCCTGTTGACTTGCTTTTTTAGGTGTTTCCAAACCCTGGTCTTGTCCTCAAACTTTTCCAGTTTCCTTTTTCTAGCTGGA
This sequence comes from Psittacus erithacus, assembly GCA_009867235.2. Lineage (NCBI taxonomy): Eukaryota > Metazoa > Chordata > Aves > Psittaciformes > Psittacidae > Psittacus > Psittacus erithacus. The sequence continues at coordinate 45,533 of WYDI02015949.1, read as the reverse complement.
TAGCCAGAGATGAACACTTTAAAGCTGTTAGGAGCCAGAAGCATTGCTGATCACTGAATTTGACCTGACTTAGGTTCTTTAACCTGTCTTTTTGCTTCCCACAAGACTTAATGATAGCTTTTTCTTAGCAGTACTCCCTCAGCTCCTCTGACACAGAAATATTTCAGGTAATAGAGCAGAAGGTGTAGCTTCTTGGCAGTAGTTCAGTGTTACTGCAATTCCTGGCCATCCTGCTATCTCAAGGGTAAAATGAGATGCTTATTGTGTGAAAGCAGTGGCAGCAAAGTAGTTTATGCTGTCTTCTGTAGCAGCATGGAGAGTGTAATGAAACTAGATCAACATCAGTTACTGTAGATAACACTATAAAACTTGATTATCTGAAAAAAAAATAGGTATAAATACCTAGACAGATGGACTGTATGTAAATCAGCTTGAAACAGTTAGTGAACTACCTTGTTAAGCAACAGTGTGTGGAGACCTCTACCATGCTTAAATTATCTTCTGTCACAGTACTTTTATGACTGTGAAATAAGCATGAAAAATCAAAACCAGCTCTTTGGCCTGGTAGCACATTAATGAGTGTCCCAGACTCACAGGAGATGATTTCCATGCTGATCTAATGGAGGTATTTGTAATGGCTTAAGGTTGCGATTGATCTCTTTCAGTATTTCCATGCATTTTATAGACTCTATAGACCAGCTCTTTGGGTGAAATCCTAGTTCTGCTGAAAAGAAACATTTAAGTCCTTCATACTCATCATGTTGAGATTACTTTTATTCTCAGTGTCTCAAGACAAACATCAGATGAATGCTTTGTCTGTGTGTTCTTGTGATTTCTCTCTCCCAAACAGTGCTTGCCCTACAACAATTCCTGTTATTTTGCAGGACTCATAACCAAATGTCAAGCCAGTACTTGAAGAAATACAGTCTCAAAGCCATAGAGATTGCAGTAGCATGAAATACTGTAACAGGCCAACACTTGTAATCAGGGGAGGCAATGACATCTAACCAGCATTAGAGTGTTTCTGCGTGCTAGTTAGTAAGTGTACTAAGTAGAAATCAGATACCATTTTAATGAGAATTTTGTTGGAAAACATCTATTCTTGATTCATTATTCAATTTGTGATTGTCTCCTAAGACTGCAGTTTTATTTAAAGCTCTTAACTGAAGATTCTTTACATCGCAGCGTTCCAAATCTGTGGCCATGTGTTAGTCTACTACAAAAAGAAGAGCATTATCTCATGATGTAAGACTAATTTACTAGTAGTTTCTCATTAGTATAGGTGCCCAGGACATCATTTTAGCTAAGCTTATGCCTTTCCAGTGTGTTCAAGACCAGAGACCATCTAAACAATACAAACACTGCGTTTTACTTTTCTAGATATCTGTAATTTTTAAGCTGTTGAGGCCTTAAGTAGTTATCAAGGGCTGATGCCTTTTCTAGTCCAGAAGTTACAGTTTAAGGGGCACTTAGCAAGGGAGTGAGTGTCATATAGAGATACCCAATGAGGCTGAGACAGGATTTGGAATGGAACTCACATTAGTAAATGTATATATATGCTCAGAGAAATTAAGTGTGCTTGTGTCTTAACAGCATGCTGTTTATATCTGAGACAGTCCTGCACTAAAGAAAATCTGAGTCTTACCCACGGGTGAGGTTCTAGTCTTAGTAACCAAGAACTGTAACAATGGACAGATGGACAGAGTATTCTGTATTGTTTTAAAACCCCCAAATTGGAGTACTTAGTCCTTCCCCTTCGCCTTCGCCTTCCCCTTCCCCTTCCCTTTTTTTTTTTGAAGATAGTATGGTATTTCAAAATACCTTTCCCTTTCCCTTTCATCTGCGCTGTTCTGCACAGTAATGGGACTGTGTTTGAATAGTGTATTGATTTTCTGGAACTGCATCACAAATATGCTTCTGGCAACCCACTGCATTCTGAAACACTTCTCTGGTGGCAAGTAGTGTGAATGCCAGTCATTGTTAAGAAAATTTGTCCAGGGAGACACTGTTTAAACATGTAATAGATGATGCTGGATTGCCAGATACAAGCATATATTGACATTTCCAGTGTCATGATTTTTTGCCTTTCTTTTTTTTTTTTTTTCCTCATTTTGACTACTGACTTTTACCTGAATCAAGAGGGAAGAACTTGAAATGCATAGTTCCTCTCAGTTTTTAATTCTTCCTCTTCTTCCTCCATACACATACAACTGATTCACAGGCACTGGTTAGTCAGTCTCTGTGGTTGTCAACCTTTTCATCATGTTTTCACTGAGCTTGCCACCAAAAAGTGGGAACAATAGAAGATGGGGGCTGCTTCTTCCTGTTGTCTACTGCCGCAAAAGCATTTCCGCAGTGAGCCACATTAGTACTGTAACGTGGCTGACTGCATGGCTGTACAAATACAGGGTTGGCAGTAGAGAAGTATCATTACAAGTAGGATAGACATACCGTTTGCTACAGCAGTGTCTTTATGTTCTGAAGGGAAGTGCTGAAAAAGATCCAGACTCAAAGTTCTCCCTGTGTGAGTATGCTCCTCAGTTTAGAAGCTCAAGTCAGAAAAGGTTTTTTTGAGACTTATCCACTAGGTTGAGTCTTAGCTTGTTGAAGAAGTGTCATCTTATTCCCCTTTCTGTAGTGTCTTTCATAGTAAAAAACATAATAGATAATGTCAGGGGTTAGAATTTGGCTTTTTTTGTAATGCTTCTAAATGCCTTATTTTGTAAATAGTATGCTATAACCTTGAATCCATAGTTAATCTTGAAGCTGTTCTTGTAACAGGGCCATATAATGAGATCTTCCTTGAGTTTTGAAAACTGAAGAATGAGCTTTAAATAGTCAAAGCTTTACAGTGAAGTATTGGTGAAATAAATGATCTTTGATGTATGTTCTCATAATTCCTACTTCTTTTGCTTGCTCATTTCCAACAGCCTGCTAGCCCTGGCTTGCAAGAAATGGAAAAGAATGTTACTATGCGATACTGAAGAAACCAGAGTTTTCTCCAACATAAGCCTTACTGTGGAGCGTGCACCAATGTCAGGGCTTTTTAGGGTATGAATTGTTTTCCATGCCAACCAAAATAAGCATATGGAATAATATATGCAGTGTAGCTCTCTTGTCTCAAATCATTGCATGGAGTAACTGAGGTCCTATACAGCTATTTGGCTAATTGACTTTGAAACTGAAAGCTTGTGCTTTTGTGCTGGGAATATTCTTCACTGACTTGCGTGGGACTAAAAGTTAGCCTGCAGTTAGACAGGAACCATTTCACATAGATTAACTTACTTTCAGCTTCTGAATATTGATTTCCAAGTGCCTTTCAACATCCACATATACATATGTGTATAAACAAATACCTGTAAATACATATACATGTGTATATGTCCCTCCGATGCCAGTGTTCTTGTTTTTTGACAAAACGTAGGATTTCCTGTGTCCTTTAGCAAGGCTACAACCCGGACATCCTGAGCTCTCTGCATTTGGACATCTGTAGGAACTGGGTTCCTACCAGGAGATGACTGGGAGTTCTTGGGAATAGGAGGTGTCGTGCTGATTTGAGTCCTAGGTAGGCTTGGTTTTTCAGAGGCACTGCGCAGCTAATGGCAACATGTCTGGCTGTGCATGGTAGTAAGACTCCCAGGATCTTTGGGAAGTTTTCTGGAAAAAGACAGGTGCTGAAACACATGGTTACGTAATGATCCATTTTGATGGGATTTCTGTGAAACACAGGGACTAAACTCTGGAGTCCATAATTTAGCTCACATCTAAATGTAAATACTGCCTGTTCTGTGGCAACAAATCTTGACAGGCGACTCAAGATCTGAGATAATTTTTAATGATAATTATGTATTTGATGTCCTTAAATGTGTGATACATAAAAAAGAAAAATCCTCCTTTTTTATCCACTTAAGTTACAAATTTTTAAAATTGGGTTGGAACAAAAGCTAGGATAGTTCTATTACTGGGATGGGTTGAAGGGCATTGTAGGGGCCTTTTCTATAACATCTGTGACTTTTATCATTAGTAGGATTTGAGAATCAATATTATTCTGGAGTGAAGTTCTTGGACAAAGGAAAACAACTTGCTCTTTCCCCAAGTGTATTTACAAAGAGCAGTTTTACTTAGCATGAAAATACTTTTGAACAATTCTTCTCTTTAGTAAGAACCATAAATCCTAGATTTGAAGAATCTTACTTATCAAATCGTAGATTTGAAGAATTTTACTGCTGTCAAGCAGAGTGGACATAGCAATCCACAAATCACCTGCACTAACTCAGCCTTTGCATGTAGGACCCAAGTCTAGATCTTGTAAAGGTTACCTTCTCTCTTGCTTGACTTATCTTGCTACTTCTGCAGCTGGCTATTTTTTTTGTAAAACTCAAAACATCCCTGATTCAGAGGACTTTATTGTCACATAAAGCAACATGTGTAGGATGTTGCATCTGTTTCTGAAACGGTTTGGAAAAGAGTACTTGAACACTCTGACGAAAGGATTTTGTCAAGGAAGTATAGTAACTGTCAACACCATGTTCAAGTTCGAAGTGGTTTTACAAAATCCAGCCATACAAACAGTTGTGCAACTTTGGGAACTATTTCTGTAGTGGGAACCTGGAACAGACATTTGATTTGAAGTTCTATATGGCTTTGACCAAATCCTCATTAGTATATTTAGATCCTAAAAAATGCTGGCTTGATGATCTGCAACTTGCATGTAAGAGTACTTTTCTGAAGTACTGAAGTACTTTTCCTTCAGAATATAAATAGAATTTATCCAGTTACTAAGATACAGACTTTTGTCTTCACCCTGTATAAGTCCTAACTTCCTCACTGTAGAGGAGAAAGAGTGGGAAAGAGGGATATAATGATAAGTTCAGATTGTGGGTAGGTGTACTGATTTTTTGACACCAGGTCACTGAATGCTGCTTAGTATGAATCCAGTTTCGCAGCAGAGTGCATGACCGTGTGCTGCTGTTAAGAGCTTGATGATGACACACAGTTTGATTAGTATCCCTGGTTGTGGTCACAAGGTGGAATTTCATCTTTCACATTTGAAAAATGCACCTAGTATACTTCCATGAGAAGCTTATATTGAATGAGAAATATCACTAACCATAGTAGCACCAGAGCAGTTAAACTTCTTCATTGTCACTTGACAGTCATGATAATCTGCTTATGTCACCTGATGCCTTAATGAAGGCCATTAGAAAAATGACAAGAATTCTGGTTTCAGGTGCCACTATGCTTACAAACTAATATGCTGATATACTAAATGTTCAGAACATTAGTGGTCATGATCAAACGTCACATGGAGCCAGTTAAGTAACAATTAAAACTGATGCTTCAGAGTTCAATTGGCAGATACAAAGATTTGTTCGAAATAATTTTGTCTTGTATGTATGCTGTTCATCTTCCTGAAGAACAGTTTCTCTTCATTTGCTTGTGAACACTCAGATTTTTATGCAGTTAAGTATGATATTAGTACTTTCTACTTGAGGCGTTCTAGTTCCTGAGTTAAGCAGGTGTATGTCCTGGTATGTATTCTGTTTCTAAATGCAAAACCTATGACACTGGGAAATGGTAGGTTCTGCTACATGGAGTTGTATTTGCTGCTTCAGTTAACCTCTTTTGAAAATAAACTGGTGAGCACCTAAGTGCTCCTCAGTTTGGGAAGACTATACTGTGTCTATGTTTAACGTGCATGAGTGAAATGTTTTTAAGTACAGCTTTCTTTAAAACTGACTTAGCTACTTACAGAATTCTGGCATTGCAAATAACCCTGCTTCTTTCTGGCCACTGTTTATTTCATGGAAACAGAAACATCGGGGCTTGACTTTTCACATTTAATACCTAATCTGATACTTATGCAAAGGAGTGGGTGCGCAAGGCTTTTTTATTTCTTGGTTCGTGCATAGGTTTTGAATGCATTGAACCCTACCAGTTCATTCCAGTACCATGTAAGAAAAATTGTTACTGTTGATAAAAAAGTCATACTGAAATAACTAAATAGCTTATAACAAGCACTCGTTCCAGGTCTTTGATTAGATACTTCATCACAGTAGTAGCATGCATTTATTGCTTGAATATTTTATTGAACTATTAAATATAGGCCTTTGATATAGGCAATTCCAATTCCATTGAAATAGTCAAGAAAATACCAGTTTTCTGTCACACAGGCATTTGAGCCAGCATCTCTGCACAAACTGTATGGCATTCATTTTGCTGCTTAATTTGTCAAAATGCTGACTGGTTTCCTGAGATCTGATTTTTTTCCCTGTAATTACACTTCCAACACGTTAAAGTAACTTCCATCTAGGTAAATCCCTGATGTGTACCTGCTATCTTGGGGTTAGAACTCCAGTCATTGTGGGTGCCTTTCTACAGTATAAGCCATTTTTTGGAGTATGCTTCTCAAAGTGGTTGATAATCTGACTACTGTACACTAACACATAATTTGTCTTTACCAGCCTCCACCAGCACAATCAAAGCAAGTGCATGAGCCGTCAGTAAAGAAATATTTATTTACATTATTTGGATAGCAATACTCAAGGGTCGTACTGATGCAGCCACTGTGTTTCCAGCACAGTCAACTTCCCTTATGAGATGTTTATCAATGAGACAGCCTAGACCAGGTATGGCCTTTACTCTCCAGCTGTGGGGGCCCATCTCCAAGGCACAGCGCTTGGCACAATACCTTTGTTGACATTTATTGTGCAGACCTGTGTACCTATTTACACCTCAGCCTCTGTAGCAGGCTGTACTGGGCACCGCCGTTTGCTCTATGCCCAGTGTGTGGTCGTACTGATACGGTTGAAAATGGATTGTGCTTTGCATTCTTGTGAATCTCACCATTGAGGTGGAAAGTTGCCTAACAGTGCAAGGTATGTCACTGGGGGAAATGGGATTTGGAGCTATCCTAGGAATGCCTGTAGGTGATTTGGTGAGCAGAGGGCTGTGAGGAATGGTATTTGGGTGTCCCGCCTGAAGAGGAGCCTCAATGTTTTTGGTGTGTGTGTGGTGTAAACAGTCAGGAAAACTGGGATCTGCCACTTGCAGTTACAGCTCAATACAGATGCAACCACTGCTTCCAAAATTCAATAATGTTTACTAGGCTGCAAATTATCAAAAGGAAGGACTTGCTGGCATGATAGTGGCATGCTCAGAGTGAATTAAAGAGGCTTTACAGTTCCCGCAGTGGTTAGTGGGATGATTCAAATTGATTTGTTACTTATGAATATAAAATTAATTTGTTTATCTTTCTAGGAGTCTAATTCAGTTCCTTGATACAAATGAAATAATGCAGTTCTCATCTTGTGATGTGGACCAGTGATTCTTTTTGAAACTTTGCATTCTGTAGCAGTCTGGATAGGATTACAAATTGTTCGAAGATCAGTTGATGGAGATAGTGAAGAAATGCATGTTTATTCAGCTTGGTTCATCCTGCTTGCTCCATATATAAGTTCTGATACTTCCACTGGTGCTGGTGTAAGCACAACTTCAGCTTTGAGATGTCTGCAGTCAACATGCAGGTTGTGCTAATGATTTATTTCAGAATGTTTATTTCTGAGAATTAAGTGTAAAAGCTCTCAAAGCTGGCTGTTACCTGACAAATTTCTAATGTTAAATAAGGGGCTTGTGGGCTTTAATGAAAGGAGTGACTAGTGCCAGGCCCACAAAAATTAAAAGCCTTTTTGCATATAAAAGGCATGTCAAAATTACTAACTTGGAAGTCTAGAAAAAGGTGAGGTAGACTTGGTTGATGGGGTGAGAAGTGTGAAGAAGGTGTGATCACTTCTGTATGAAGACCTACAAGGAAGCAAATGGAAGTTTGAAGCTAATAAAGATGGTGATGAAAGACTGGTAAGAAGCATTAGAAGGAGGAGTTGCTAAAGACGGTGGTGCCAAGTGAGGAAACCTTATTTTGCTACAGAAAATAATTTCAAATTAATTCCAAGTGTCTCATAATAAACAAGATTGGTATTCCTTGTTTGTTGTGAGCAAGTTGCTGAGAGATCTGGTCTTTAAAATCACAAAATTATGACTAGTATTAGTTGAGTGTTGCCTCTCAAAGTCAAAGATAATTGGAAAAATAGAACTTAATAATATAAAAACCCTATTTTTTAAATACCATCACTGTTTACTATATAATTGATGATTATCTTAGTGAAAACACTTGATGAATTAATTCTGTGATTTTTTTTTTTTTGTCTTCCTTCTATTGCTTTTTTTTTTTAGGTTCCAGAATTCTTACCTCTCTCTTGTCAAATGCCCCAGCTTTGTCTCTTTTGGCTCATATCTGTGAAATACAGCCATCAAAACAGACATTCTTGTCACAGGCAGTGATGAGACTTGATGGAGCGCACAAAATCACGCTGAATGTCAAATTAAAAAATACTGCATTTACATTGTTTATTGAACTCTGCTGTGTTTTAGGGAACTTAAGCTAATGTAGGATTACTACTTATTATTTCAGTGTTCTTCATGACTGCTTGTCTTCATGCCAACCCTCTGTTCTTGGTTCCTTCTTTCTGTGCTAGCTGTGCAGTGACACTTATCAACACTGCTGAAGGATTTCATTACAGCAACTAAATTGATCTAACCAAAATTTACAACAGAGGGTGTTAATTTTTGGACAGTCTCGTGCTTTCATTTTGAACAAAGCAAGAAATTTGTCTGTCAATTGTTTGAATGTGTTACTCTGTGTGGCACTTCTACCACTTCTGTCTTATGACCCTTATATCCCACCAAACAGTATGATTAACATCAAAGAGCCTTCATGTGCTTGCAGTGTTTTGTTTTAATTCATCTGTGCCTCAGCAACAGCACCTAAGTGGCCTCATCCGATCTGGCTTAATTCTCACCTTGTTTACTCAGCATCAATTAGTCTAATTAGTTATTTGTGAATGGCATTAACAGCCCTTCTCACAAACTGAGAATTGTTTCACAAAGGAAACTACTGAAATTCAGATCTCAAAGAGTTCATGAACTAATTTGACGGTGTCTGTGAGGCATGGCCAGGAAAACAGATGGGATGGGAGCAGGCTTCAGTTCTGGAGTTTGTGGTAGATTGGAAATCATGTCCCACCTGGAGCCTTCCTCCTCATCCTCCTCTTCTGTGCCTCTGGAAAGAAGAGGACTGCTGGGCCTGCTTGTAAAGCAGAGAATGGACTCTTACTTACAGCAGCATCTCTAGACCCCAGAGCAACTTTGTTCTCTCACCCTCTCTGCTTCTGTATTTGGACAGCTATGAATGTTCTGCTGCTATAGGGGTCTTCTTTGTTTCTTTTCTGTTGTGTGGTTTTTGTACTTGGTTGGTTGGTTGGGTTTTTTCCTTTAAAACTGTAGACCTTGTAATGATACTGAAGCTATAGATAGTGTCCCTGAGGACCATGTCTAGAAAATGTGTATTTATTTAAACTCAAGAAAACTGATGATGCATATTGTTATGACTGTTATTTAGTACTGTTAAATTGCTGTGCTAAATAACAGTAGAAGTTCAAGGTGAACAGTTAAGCTGCTTTATGTTCTCCCCTTAAAATGACTGGCACATCAACTCCATTGACTGTAGATGTAAAGAAAAGTTTACCTCTATACAGAGAATATCGAGAAAGTTGGGAAATGAAAATCTGGTTATCAATACCTTTTGAACCTTCCTAAACTTTTTTCCTGACAGGTATGAATGGCATTATTTCTTCCTTTACTACATTGTGCTGTGTAGGCTTCATTCCTCTCGTTTCTCTTTGTGTTGCAAGTGTTGCAAAGTTGCTTTTCCATGCTGTAGAATGAAAGGAAATAAGTATTTTTAGACCATTGCTTTCCTTTTTCTTATTCCAGCTCCAGCTTAGCTTAGTTTACCATATGTGAGGGTTGTTGCAGAAATGTTAACATCTAGACTACTTTCAGAAGTGGCTTGTTAGCCTGTCATTCCAGGGTTCTTTGTTCACAGAATAAAACCAGACATTAAGTTGTTTTTCTGTTTGCTTCTGGTTAACACTTTCAGTAGCTAGATGTGGAGCATAGCCATAGATCTTGCACTTAAAGTAAAGATAGATGAACTCCTCTGTGGACCTCCTTGACAAGAAGTTTTGGACAGAGCAAAATCCAGGAATATAATATAACTTCGTATTAATTTTTGCTACTATTATTATGCAATGTTTTCACTATAGGTAAATATCTAACTGAAAATTCAGCCTAACATAGTTTGGCTGCACTTACGTCATTACAAGGTGATTATTAGTTTTGTCTAATCTTCTAATTTAAAAACAAATTTAAGGTAAATTTGTCATTTAAGGTAATTTAAGTTCATGGTTTGAAAATGAGCTTTTGAAGGTTAAGTGGAAGGACAAAAAAGGAAAGCCTTAGAGAGACCTTTGTGCAGCTATTGAAGGAACTTTTATAGTCAGTGATGAATTCTTGGTGTAGGTGTTTCCTGTAACACTTGGGCTGGTTGCCTGCCTGCAGAACTTGAGCAGCATATGATAGGCTGAAGGCACTGGGGAACAGGCATTTCTTAAAAACTTGTGGAGTTATAGAAGTGAAAGCAAATCCAATGTTCGTCTGTTTTTCTTCCTTTAGTTTTTAATTAGGTTAACATTACCCCTTAGTGCAAGCAGCTTCATGTTCATCGCCATTATACCAAAAATTTAAGAGTTTTGTTTCTTTTTTGTCACTTGCTCTAGAATAGAATTTTAAGTAGTATCTATTTTATTCCAAATACAGAAGTTTTCATATTAACTGGCAAATGTGATTCATTGTGTTCTTTCTTAATCAGAACTTTGAAGGCATGTTGACTTTGCTTGTTAGAGCTCAGTGGGAGCGCCTTTACCATCCTTGGGAGCCCCAGAAAGGAGCAGTGCTAAGCTGCAAGCTGTTCTGTGTAGTTAGGAGGCAGACTTCTAACAGACGGCCAAGCATGGCAGGGACAAGCAACTAATGAGATACTATTTAAATAGCAGGATGAAATGCCTGATCTACAGGTGTAACTTTGACACATCTAAGTAAACCAAATTATAGCGCAGAAGGCTGTGCAGTGTCCTGCTCTTTCCTTGAAGAATGTTACACATTTTCATGTTTCAGTTTTTGCTTTCTCCAGTTCGTGATAAAGCAAAACGTGAGGTTTTGCTGTTGATCTGCATATTGAACATACCTAGTAAGACCCATCTGATTTCACTCTTATCACGGATGAAAATGATCGTTGCTTGCTTGAAGGAAAACAAGAGGACACTGTCATTTTGATTTTCATTGTATTCTGAGAAATAGTAATGCAACTAAAGAATGCACTTAAGTCTTCTCTGCTGGTATCTCAAATTTGCTCTGGAAATTAAGAAAAGAAAAAATTTAAAACATCTGAAGTGACGTTAAAACTGACCTACCAAAATAATTTATTCCATCAGTCTCATTCATTTGAAGTTAACGCATTAAAGCCTTACTCACTTGATGTTAGGCATCTGAAGATGGAGGGAGACAAAGGACAATTCTTGGCTTCTTAGTGCATTTGTATTTTCCTTGCGATATGGTGAGGGCCAAGGAAGACTGCCAGTGGGTTGTTCCTAATGAGAGATACTGAGGGCAAAATCTGTTTTCTTGATGTAGTCAAAGTAAGCTAACTGTATTAGTGACCAACTTTATTATTAATAGACTTTGTAATATTTTTGAGGTGGATATATGTGTGTGTATGTAAAAACACTGATCAGATGCATGTCAAAATCATAGAATCATAGAATGGTTTGGGTTGGAAAGGACCTTATGATCTAGTTTCTCAACCCCCCTGACATGGGCGGGGATGCCTTCCACTAGACCATACTGTCCAAGGCTCTGTCCAGCCTGGCCTTGAACACAGCAGGGATGGAGCATTCACAGCTTCTTTGGGCAACCTGTTCCCGTGCCTTGACACCCTTACAGTAAAGAACTTCCTCCTTATATCCAATCTAAACTTCCTTTGTTTAAGTTTTAATCCATTACCCCTTGTCTTATCACTACAGTCCATGACGAAGAGTCTCTCTTCGGCTCCTTGTAGGCCCCCTTCAGATACTGAAAGGCTGTTATGAGGTCTCCATGCAGCCGTCTCTTCTCCAGACTGAACATTCCCAACTTTCTCAGCCTGTCTTTATACAGGAGGTGCTCCAGTCCCCTGATCATCCTCGTGGCCCTCCTCTGGACTTGTTCCAACAGTTCTATGTCCTTCTTATGTTGAGGACCCCAGAACTGCACACAATACTCCAAGTGAGGTCTCACGAGAGCAGAGTAGAGGGGGAGGATCACCTCCTTCGACCTGCTGGTCACGCTCCTTTTGATGCAGCCCAGGATACGGTTGGCTTTCTAGGCTGCTAGTTCTGCTGCTTGGGACATAGAATCGTAGAATAGTTTGGATTGGAATGGATCTTTGAAGATCATCTAGTCCAGCCGCCCTGCAATGAGCAGGAACAGATACGTTCCAGCCTACCTGATTCTATGATTCAACTAGATCAGATTGCTCAGAGCCCTGTCCAACCTTTCCTTGAATGTTTCCAGGGATGGGGCACCTAGCACCCCTCTGTTATAGTATTTCACCACCCTTGTGGTAAAAATGTAAATCTACTTTCTTCTAGTGTAAAACCACCTTGCCCTGCTGCAGCGCATCCAACTAAAAAGATTGCCTCAATCTTTATTATGAGCTCCCTTTAGGTACTAGCTGGCTGCTAGTGGAGCTTTCTCTTCTCCTTGCTGAACAAGCCCAACTCTCCCGGCGTTTCCACACAGGAGAGGTGTTCTATCCCTCTGATAATTTCTGTGGCCCTCCTCTGTACCACTGTTCAGTTTCTCATCTACGAACACCCCCAAGGCCTTCTCCTCAGGGCTGCTCTGAATCACTTTTCCCCACAACCTGTAGCAGTGCCTGGGATTTCCTCAACCCAGGTGCAGGGCCTTGTGCTTTGCTTTGCTGAACTTCTTAAGCTTGACATCAGCCCACCTCACAAGCGTGTCAAAGTCCCTCTGGATGGCATTCCTTCCCTCCAGCATATCACAGCTTGGGGTCATCGCAGACTTTCTGAGGGTGCACTCAACCCCGCTTTCCATGTCACCAACAAAGATGTTGAACAAGACCGGTCCCAGCACTGACCCCTGAGGGGACACCACATGCCACTGGGTCCTGTGCTTGTAACTCTGCCAGCTTCCATGGTCTAGATGCTGCTGAATTTGTGAGACTGTAGTCTCTGTGCGATGCTACAATTAATTTTAAATCTGTGCTGTGGAAGAAGCTCTTTACTATTATAAATTTTACTGGTAGCAATATCCTTCACTGGTCTCTTATGAATGGGAAGCTCTGGCAGAAGAGCAGTGAGTTTAAATGAACTTTCTCATTGCTCTTCATAATTATGATCTTTGGGTTTTGTTTTTTGTTTGTTTTGTTTAATAGCAAAAGCCTTATTTCCCAAGGAATGGTAATCCTAGCTCTTGTGATTTTATACGATGACAATAAATTTTAAGTGCTGTCTACAGTTGTCTTACAGTGCCTGCTTGCAGGATACTCCTCTGCCTTTTTTCTCTCTCTTCTTCCTTTGGAAGGTCTTATGTATGGGCTTCCTGAGCTTTTAGCTGAGATTGGCACCTGCAGAGTGGTTCATTTTTTTCCCGAATAGACTATAGAATTACGTGCTTGTAAAGATGCCATCCAGATCAGTGGATGTGCCAAAATGTTATCAGAAGGAATCGATTTCAGAGGTGTTTTCTGCCCTACATTTTGAAGTTACACGCTTTCCTGACGTGTCTCCTGTGTCATACTGGCACTTCTATTTATTGGTACAAATAAGCATAAGGAAATGATTTTTCTACCAGTGGAAGCCTGTAATTGCAGACTTCATTAGAGTTCTGTCTCCCCATAGCATCAAATTTAGCCTAGCTTGTATATGATTCTGTATTCTTTGCACCCAGCTGTATACGTGTGTTTTGCGTATATTTCTTAGCCTATAGTAAAATGTTAATTTTTTTTTTTTCCTTAAAGCCTAGAACTTTAAGGTATGCAGATACAATGCAACTGTCCCCCCTTCTGTCTGCATAGGTCTGAAATTTCAACTAGTCTTTATAGGAACACTGACATTTAAAGATAATAGATTTCTGAGAATTTTATGAAAATAAAAAGTGAGGTGGAAATAAGTGCTTGTTGAAATAGTGAGTGTTCAGCTCCTAATAATCACAGAGGAATCTTTTCTCCCTTCAAATACTGAAAAATTGATGGCATAATTTGTGATGGTATGCTGAGTTAGAAGTGGCTAAAGATCAAATACTAAAAGCTCATTGTTCAATGGGAACAAAACAGCTTAGCAGAAAGTTTGAAGGCAGCGCTCTGTGCAGTGTTACATAGCCATAGTACATCTTCTGAGAAGTAAGCCACTGAACTTAATAGGCAGGTAGGCAAATATATGTATATTAACTTCTAACTGAATACAGAAAACTTACCAAGGTTTTTGGGTATGACTTCCTAAGCTTTTGTGGACCATAAGTAAATCTGATTTAAACCAAAAATACTGTAGCAAAAGTAGGTCTAAGAGTGTAAATAGACAAACTGCTGGTGGTATGGGAAAGATTTTGATCTGGTGGCTTGATTGTAACTTCCCCTTTTTTTTACCATCTGAAATCTTGCTTTGCGACTTTAAATGTATATCATGTGGAAAGCAAAATCTTATGAGGTACTCATTTCATAAGTGTGCTGAGTGTGTTTTGTTCAGTACTTAATAATTTTAATTTTTATTTCAAGATGGCAGTTGTCAGTCACTTTCTCTCCAGAAAAAGATTTTACTTCAGAACAGTTCTCATACAACATAAAACCAGTGTTATGCAATACTGTCCCACAAGGTACTGTATACAGTATTTATCAGACTTCATAGCACTTCAGGAATAAGGAAAATTCTGTGGTTTTCAGTTGCATTTCCAAGGCTTGTTGGTTCAGACTTCTGAGAAGTCATTGGCTGTGTTTGGATGCCATATTGACAAATTAGTCTGACTACAGCTGCACTGTTAATCACTGTATTTCTTTTCAGAAATATCCTCCTCCTCAAGCTGCTTAGAGTAACCAAAGCTTGTTACGGCTTTAAAAACAACCTAGAGAGAGTATTTTTTAAAAGTATAGCAGGGCATTGGGAGAAAGCTGTAGTCTTAGTATGCTGTCATTGTGAAAAAGCAAAAGGGTCTTTGTCCTATCGTAAATCTGAGGATAATCAGGAAATGCCTGGGAGATTATGAAGGGGATTCATGTTGGCTGATACGGGGAGAAGTTACATTGAATGACAAATACTGCAGAAGCTCAGAACTTGCTGTACAGAATTACCACCTTTAAAAACATGTATGTGATGCCTGCCGAGAATGTTTGGAGTCCTTCGGACTGGCAGAGTGTGTGTGCTGAGCACACAGGCTGCCGTGTGAAAGGGTTTACTGTGCCCATGGCTTGTAATGGCCTGAGAGCAGCACACTCTTTTAAGTCTAGCCTGCACTGTGGATTGTAGTACAACTACACTTTTAGTTGTACTCCATTTCTGAGAACAGGGATGTTGTCCTCTTTTTGAATGCACAGGGCATCATCTTCCTCTGAAACTGAGACTGAAATCTGAAGGGTGGGATCTTGCTCTGTTTTCAGTTTGCAAAAGCAAGCACCTCCAAGGCACATTTTGTTGAACTTGACTTGAAAAGTCTTGTATTTGTACTCCAGAAGCAGCAAAACCGGTAAGTCTGGATAATGCACCTTGGAGCTTTTAAGATCCATATGAGGGAAATAGAAATTGCTGAAATGACTGACATAAATGCTCATTTTCAGGGACTCAGTGGTTGTACTCAGTAGATACTTTATAGCTATCAAAGCTGAGCTGAGTAGGAGGACGCCATCACACTGGACCTGCTTTTCCCTTTTTGTCCTGCTGGTTGAGAGAAACAGCTGACCTGGTTCCACACAATGCAGGACCTTTCCTACCAAAACCATGTCAGTTTAGCCCAGAATGCAGGGGAATGGCAGGATGTGTGTGTAATATTTTAAAAGTTTTTTTAGCGTCATTAACACACCATTAGGGGAGGCAAGTAGGAACATCAACTAATGTTGAAGTTCTTACATTCTTTTCAGTGGCCTTACAGTTTTCAGAGTAACTGAAGCAACAGAATCCAAGCCTTGAGAAGTTGTAGATACAGCAATGAAGATAACTTGGAGTCATAGTAAACAATAGTGTGGGGAAAGAAATGAGTAAGGAGGTCTTCAGGAGTGGCGTTGAAGTAGAAGTACCAGACATAGATTTTTCTCCTAAGTTTATCTTAGGGCTGATCATACATCAATTAATGGATTTCTGTATCAGTGATGAAAAAAATTTTTGTGACTACCTGCCTAAGTGATACTTACCACGCTTCTTTAGTCCTCACAATGCCACTCAAGTCCAGAAAGATGTAGCATTTACTTCTCTTCAGTTTGTGTTTGACCACTGTAATGTTGTGGTTTAGGCCAATGAAGAGCAGCAGTGTATTAGCCTTAATGTTTCTGCCACACCTGAGCAAACATTTCTAATAATCAAACTAAGTTACTATGGCATTCTTGTTAGTTTCTGTTCCTTTTGTTCAGCATCAGGACATTTCTGAAAAAAATTAATTACTTCTCTGTGTAATTAGCAAAGAGTTCTTGTCTTAGTACCTATTAGTTTCTTTAATGAATACTAAATAGTTTCTGGTAATGAAAGAATTACAAGAGAAAGCTGAGAAAGGAGGAGTAAAGAGGGAAGGGTACAAAACATAAGATTTTTTTTTACAGGATTTTTTTTTCTCTTATTTAAAGCTGTGCTCTTGCTTCTGTCTGAACTCTATAAGCAAAAGTAGATTTTCTTTAATACATATTTTATAAAATACAATATAATTTATATATATTGTCTGAGTACTTTGCAAGGCAAAAAGAAACTATTTTTTTATTTAACTAATACTAATACTCCTATAACTAATATTGCTTCAACTGAATTAGTTGAAACTTTCAGAATAGGAAGGCATCATCTCCTGTGTGGATAATGGAAGAACAAAAGGTTTAACTAGAGATTGATTAGCTGAAGTTACAAATCTTGTGTATGTTTTATATATTACCTTTTGTTTGTTTCTGACTGTTTTAGCAAATCTAAAACTGTAAGTAGCTCTATAGGATGTTGCCATAGAAAAGTATAGTTTGCCTAATTGTACAGCAGCTTCAAAACACTTGAGTGGCACGTCAGTGACTGATTCTGTTAAACATTTAGTCCTGTAGACATAAGATGCATAACTTCCATTTGTTCAGAGAAATAATCAAATGTTCATCATCAAGTGTCAAAGCATTGGTCTAATTCTACAGGCATCTGAAGATTTAGTATCTTTGTCAGAAAAAACTTTAATTACTCCAGTAATCTGGCAAAATTACAATTTATGCAACTAGTTTAACAAAGAGCTGTGTTTTTTTTGAGTGTAGACAGCTTGCCATTCACCAAAACGCTAGTTTCAGTTAAAACATGGAAAGAAAAGACTAAATCTAGTCTTATCAGAAACAATTGAAAAAGTGTAAGGAAGCTTAATTTTTGCTGTTCCGTGCCTTACTAAAATGTCTGTGCTTGATCCCGAAATACGCTCTGCAGAGTGCTCTGGCTTATCTTTGAGCAACGCTGCTGAGGAATCAACACAGATGTGAGGCCATCTCATCAAGCATATTGAGGATGTTTAGCTGGGGCTATGGAAGATTTTTGTCCTGACAGTGCAGGAAAGCTGCAACTAGGAGCTGAAAAATAATCTTTTACTGACTTTCCCACTCATTTTAGTTGCAGAGTTTTTGCCTACTTTTTGCATATTGAAATCCTAGCCTATGTTATGTTATACCCAGTAGCGTGATGTACTGTACTGTGACAAAATTGAGTGTCACTTTGGATATGCTTAATTGGGAGGTAAATGCAAAAATGTATTTATATTGAAGACAACAACTGAAGTTTAAATATAACTGAAAAATAATTGTATCATAGAATAGTTAGGGTTGGAAAGGACCTTAAGATCATCTAGTTCCAACCCCCCTGCCATGGGCAGGGACACCTCACACTAAACCTTGTCACCCAAGACTCTGTCCAGACTGGCCCTGAACACTGCCAGGGATGGAGCATTCACAACTTCCCTGGGCAACCCATTCCAGCGCCTCACCACCCCCACAGTAAAGAACTTCTTCCTTATATCTAACCTAAACTTCCCCTATTTAAATTTTAATCCATTGCCCTTTGTCCTATCACTACAGTCCCTAATGAAGAGTCCCTCTCCTGCATCCTTATAGGCCCCCTTCAGATACTGGAAGGCTGCTATACGAGGTCTCCACGCAGCCTTCTCTTCTCCAGGCTGAACAGCCCCAACTTTCTCAGCCTGTCTTCATGCAGGAGGTGCTCCAGTCCCCTGATCATCCTTGTGGCCCTCCTCTGGGCTTGTTCCAACAGTTCCATGTCCTTTGTATATTGAGGACACCAGAACTGGAAATAAGGTCAAGGAGAGTTTCTTTACGTGCTGGAAATGGAGAAAACAAAGAGAGTCCAAAAAACTAAAAAGTTAAATCAAAGTTCTGGTACTTAATATCTTTGGGTTTGATAGCAGCATTCTTTGAAGATTACAGCAATCCCTTCGTCTCTAAAATGTAGCTAAATTTAAACTGAAAACCATTTCAGTGACACTAAAATATTTGTAGATTTCTGTAAAGTTGTAAATTCTAAAGTACAGTAGGTAGTTTTATTTGCTAAGCAATTAACTTTGTACTGTGTATGTTACACATACTTAGTGTTGCTATGAAAATGTTCAGGTTGTAAAGATCCAAAGAGTGAAGGTTTCACAACACATGTTCCTGGCCATAATTAATGTTAGTTTTAGAGTAATTGCATTGATTTGAACAGTTTACTTTCAGATTGTGCCCTAAAATTGATTAGAATAATAGAGTATTAAAAGATTTGAGAAGATTGGTGTTTAAAGTCATCCACCTTTTGCGCTGTAATGATGTAACTTAGTGCCAGTTAGTTTAAAGCTATAGATATGGAGGATGAAGGCTGGGGGAAGATGGTGGGAAAGGGCTGAATGTGTACTAGAGATGTCTGTCTTTATCTGACTGTAGAGCTGGGTGCTGATTTTTGCGTTAGAAGGCTTTCAGTTTGCTTGCATATGTAAATGTAGTTACATCTCTCTATGCAGCAACACATACATATGTTCTTAGAAAAGAAATTATTGTGCAAAATAAAATGTGGACATCCAAGTGGGCACAACTGTCAGATAACTTGTGTGCAATGGTATTATGTACAAATTAGATTCATTACTTTTACTTTATCCTTCAGGGAACAACCTATCTTCAGCACCCGAGCTCATGTCTTCCAGATTGACCCAAACACTAAGAAGAACTGGGTTCCCACCAGCAAGCATGCTGTTACTGTGTCCTACTTCTATGACAGCACAAGGAATGTCTACAGGATAATCAGTTTGGATGGTGCAAAGGTAAGTTTTATTTCTGAAAACTTGTTTGCTTCATCAATTTTTTAATTTATTTTCTAGACTGATGTTCTTCGTGTATCTTTTCAAATGCGCTGTCGTTATCTGGGTGACAGATTACTGACGTGTTAAAATGGTAACATTGCTTTCATTGCATGTTCTAAGTATTTATTTGAAAATGCTATTTTCCATGTGTTCATATTTACTTTGATATATCTGCTGAATTTAAGGGATGACCAGTTAATATAATGAGCAGTCTAAAAAGACATTCCCTGTGAGATGCATTGGAAAGTACAAATAGGGTTACAAAAACCTGTTTGCATCTCCTTTCATCTCCACATTCAGTGTTCTATCAATATCATTGGCTTCAGTGTTATGAAGGACATCTGTTTGGTGCCCATAATCACTTAGTAAATCCTTTGTTATGTAATCTTCCGATTTGTTCTGTAGAGAATGTGAGGATTTCTTCCTAATAAAGCTCTCCATGGTAAGCTTTTACTAAAACTCAGTTGGTTTCAGCTTGTGTTTTGGGGGAAAAGCTTTTTCCTTTTTCCTTTTTCCTTTTTCCTTTTTCTTTTTCCTTTTTCTTTTTCCTTTTTCTTTTTCCTTTTTCTTTTTCCTTTTTCTTTTTTCTTTTTCTTTTTCTTTTTCCTTTTTCTTTTTCCTTTTTCTTTTTCCTTTTTCTTTTTCCTTTTTCTTTTTCCTTTTTCTTTTTCCTTTTTCCTTTTAATTAGTAATGACAATATGTTGAGCTGTTGACATAAGAAACCTTGTCTAGGAAATTAATTTGACATAGAGAAAATATGTGACTATTCCTTGGTTTCTATCCCAAGTAGGTATAAAAATAGTAACTTTACCAACAGCATATCAGAAGAGCTCTGCAATAAGGGCATTGAAGATACACAGAATATAACCAAAAGTTGTAATCCTTTCAGGAGACTTTCATTTGCAACATTTGGAGATGCGTCAGTTCATGATGTTTGGAGTGAAATACTTCATTAGACCATAGCAATATTTACAGAGATTTTGTGGCTGTTTATTGAAAGTTGTTTTTATACTCCTTTATGAATACTCTGGATATTTTTATAGAAGTAGATTGCATAGTCAAAGATCTCTGTATGATACTACTTTAGATGGCTGAGAGTCGAGTATCACAGCCTGCCATCGTTCTTCCAAATTTAAATCTTATTTTGTTTCTTCCCTTCCCAGTCTTCCTTTAAATGAGTCTTTTAGTTCTGTCAAATAATTAAAGTATCTTTATGTGACTTTTTGCAAATAAAGACTTTGGGATTGGAGCTAGATGCTCCAAATCAAGAAATCAAGACTACTGGTGGTAATCTGTAGTACCTAACTGACATGCAGCTTACAAAATCCTGATTCTGGTACCCACTGGGATTCCTCTACCTTTGACCAATGCTGCAACTTCTGCAAGGTGGCTGCTGAGTTAAATTGTCAAGCAATTGTTCATCTACTTGTTTGTTCTTTTGTCTACTGCGGCATTTCCTTTACAATTACAGTACTGTTGGCGAGGCATATTGGTAATGCAATCTATCACTTTTATTTACTCTCCCTGTGATTGCTGCAGTCCTAACAATGTTTTCATCCAAGTGTTAGATGTCTGACCAAGATCTACGATTCCAGTCAAGATTAAGAAAGACCCATTGTTTAAGACAACACAGCCCTGCTCTGAAACACACAAACATATAGCAGGGGGATCCATAGGAGAAGGCAGTTTTAAGCATAATTCTGAAATTATTTTTTTTTCTTATTGAAACCCCATCTTTTTTTAACATGTCTGCACAAATACAATATAGTATGTACAAAGGGCTAAATGTAAAGATAAAGCACTTCTAAGATAGGAGTACATCTAGACAAGTTTCTCTTTTACATGGCGTACAGCTGGGTGCCAGTAACACTGTTGGCGTCTGAGCTTGCAATGCCTTATATTGTTTATTGGCCAGACATAAGCTATACAATTTAATTCTCCATTTTAAGTTTTGAAATGAAACTTAATAAAGATGTTTTTGTGGACTTTTTGAGAGACAAATTCGACGTCGAAAATGCCTCAAATATTACCAGGGTCAAAAACTCCAGTCGACCCATACTGGTTTTGAAGCTGTCATGCCCCTCCTTTGCAGGGAATAGCTCCAACTAGGTTTTATTTTATGCCTTGGTGGTAGTGGCATTTACAGTGCCCTGTGGTTCTGTGTGGTGGAGAGAATGGCATGAATGTGTCTGCTCGGTTACAGCAGTGCAGGTGCTGCACATTAAGTCAGGAAGTGATGGCAACTGACATGAGTGTTCAATTACACTGCAGTAACGAAAGTTTGAAAGAGAGATACTTTAGATTTGAGTGATAATCCTATTTCTTTCTCACGCCCTTCTCTCTCTTTAGGTGAGTGGGTTTCAGTGGGATTCCTGGATTAAATTTAAGTTCCCTGCTATTTGTCTGAAAGTTATTAAATCTCTCTTCTTGAAAACAGGACATTTTTAAGACATGATCTTCAGTTACCTCTGGGGGATGCTATTGTACATTGCAGATTTCCATTTGAATTTGTTTGTGGGGGGTCTTTGTATTTTGAGAGTCTTTTTTTTTCCTTACTCTGTATCAGTGGGTTTGTGAACAAGATTCAGACAAGATAGGTCCGATAGAAGTAAGTTCTGCTCATTTTTAATGCATTCTGTGTAACAATTTCTGATGCTACAGTCTTCTCTTAAAATACCTTTCACAAGAAAAGATGCAGCTCCCTCTAACTCAACTGCAGAAAACATTCCAGAACCATAAGGCATCAATGTACATGCCAGATTTTATAGTCACACAGAATGTTTGAGTCCCTTTTGCCCATAGCAGGGAGCTCCTGATACAAAAAATCTAATAGAATTCAGGGCCATGCAGCCTTCTTCTCCCACCACTCCAGGAATCAAGAGAAAGCCTGAAAAGTGAAGTTTCTTACACAATATGAAATTACATCAATAAGTAGTTGCTAAGGCTTTCAGTTCTCCTTAATTACATAGTGATTTCGTAGCTCCTTGGGAAAATGTGGTTTAGTACTCTTCTATTAAGTGATGGAAGGAAGCTTCCATTATTTCCCCAGTAATGCTGCAGACAGTAGCATTATTTCCAGAATCCTGCTATCTTTTCTGTTCAGTCTCAGGCAGTCACTCAGAAAAGAAAGAAGATCAAGTAATGTGGTTCATGCAGTATTAGTTAATGCTCTGGTAATTTTTTCACAGATGCAAGGTAGGAAAAAAAAACTAATAATGTGTGCCCATCTAAAGCAAGAAAAAATTCTGTGAAGAGGAGTTTTCCAGTCTGTAGGTTCCATGAGCTTTGTATATATGATTTCTGAGTCAAATCTCCCATCAGTGTTACTGCAGTTGATGATCTTTGCATTTTAATGACTGTTGTAAAATAAACCAGTCACTCGTTGAAGTGATAACCTGTTTAATGCTAAATACAGACTTTAAGTAAGGTCTGTATGCACAGGTCTTCAGTGGTCTTCCTTTGAAGAAGTTAAAAAAAATACTGTGCGTCTTAATTATCAACACTCTCAATTTTAGCACAAGATAAAAATCGTATTTGACCACTGCTGTGTATCTTGCAGCTGTTGAGTTTGCAGTCAGTAAAATGAACAGCTGAGACACATGCCCTGTTTTCTCATAGCTTAACTAATATGAAAGGGAAACATGAGAACGTTTTATAATTCCAACAGAATCTAAAGATAACAAAATCAGTTTTCTTCAAAAGCTAAATGTCTGCCTGTCAGATTGACTCTGTTCTGGTTTTAGGATGTTCTTGTGCATTTGTACTAATAACATTCTTCAAACTTGATGAAATATTTGACACTTGTTATACTGGTAACTGTACAGTGAAATCTGGCACAGAGGAGAACAGTTAAAGTAGTACCTATTTGAGTAGGCAAGACAGGCTTAATTATAAATTTTAATTTTAAAAATAAATGTTTAATATTTAAAATGAAGATATTAAGGTTTCATACCTAGAATTTTCTAGAAGTAGCTGAAACTGGCTATAGCTGTAGTATGCTATAGCATTGCACTTTTTAAAAGCATAATTAGTTTAGCATGTGAGAGATCCAGCATACTAATGCTTTTAATTCAGAGAGGCTTGAAAGCCTTATTTCTTTGTGGAATTAGTAAGTCTAATGAAAAAATTCTTTTTTTGTATCACTGGGGTCTGAATTTAGTTTTCCCAGTGAGAAACTTGCTGTCTTTGGATTAATACTGTCTGCTGGAGTGGAGCCTCCTGGTTTTTCTCTTCTGGAAAATAAAGGAAAAAATCACAGCAACTCTTTCTCATTAACTACTACAACTATTTTTCAAAAGCTTTTTTTTCCCAGCCTTTCTCCATTGCGAGGAAGCAAGCTGACAGTCATTGTAACTCAGCCTGAATGTAGGCTGCTGTCAAAACATATAGCCCATTCTGGTCCAGGCAGCTTGTTTTGGGTTCTCTTTTGTGCAGCCAGCCATGTGGTCAGCTTGAAGCGGTGACCAGTCTCAGCTAAAAGCTCGTTGGTTCTCCAAGGTTTCTCGCTCTGTGGTTTTTTATTTGCAGCCAGATATGCCATTGTCACTGCAGCAAATGCTAGTCCTGCAAGCTTGCAACGTGCCTGTTGCTTGGAGGTCGTTAAGTCCCTAACAGCAAAGTCATCTTCTGCATTAAGGAAGTTGCATCCATGACATAATGCACACAATGAAATCTGTAATGCATATTCAAATTAATTAGCAATGGATGGAACCTAGGGCTTAAGCAAGATAGACAACATAGCTAGAGCTCGAGGTTGGTAGGAATACTATTTTATACACTGTCCACAGGATATTTGATTTCCAGCACATTACTGCCAGCAGCTGCCGCAGCAAGAGAGGTGGAACATTAAGTGAATTTGCACAGCTCTGTTCTGGGCTTCCATCAGACTTTATACTGACATAATTTAAGTCAGCTGGACAGTTCTACTTTGTAGATTTAGAATAATATACCACAGAATCCTAGAATGATTTGGGTTTGAAGGAACCTTGAAGATAACGTAGTTTCAACCCCCTGCCATGGGCAGGAACACCTTCCACTAGACCAGGTTGCTCCAAGCCCCATCCAGCCTGACTCTGAACACTTCTAAAAACTTTAATGTGATGGGAATATTGTTGAAATCTGTGGTAAACCTTTAGCTGCTTTTAGTGGAACCAGCATATCATCTAGTAGTTGCCTGTTTCGTTTACATTAGCAGAAGTTATATGCTGGAGTATGTGCTTCTGCCATCCTGTATAAAACAAAAACTAGAGAAGAAAAATGGTTCTAAGAGCAGCTCTTCTATAGTTGGTGTATGACCCTGTCACTGTTAGCCATGCCTGTGTGTATATAAAGGAAAACCAGATTATTTTAGTACAGAAACTTAAAAAGAAATTGTTCTCATTGTTTTATTATGTATTTTCCAGTGAGAACTGCATATGCAGCAGGGGTGGGGGAATGCGACAGTGACACCTACACTGCAGCTTGAGAGGTGTTTCCTTAGTGGACAAAGAAATACACTTGTGAGACAAAAATGGACTTTGCCAGTTCTATTCTGATCTCATTAGCTTATGCAGATGCTTTAAAGCTCTTCTTTTAGACCTGCTAACTGTAATGTGACTGCTTGCAATTGCAGACAGGTGTGTGTCGTCCCCCCCCAAGCTTTTGCTGCTTTTACAGAACGTATGTGAAAATACGCTTTTGTAATTTTAGCTGTGATTGAATTAGAAAACTGCTCCCTTAGTTCCCAGTGTGTGTCTCATTCAGTATTCACAGACACTTGACTATAATGTTGGCTTTTTCAATTTTAAGTAGTCTTTGAATAAAAACCAAAAAAAACCTTTCTCTTACAACCATTACTTTTTTTTCAGGCAATAATAAATAGCACCATCACCCCCAACATGACATTTACTAAAACATCCCAGAAGTTTGGTCAGTGGGCAGACAGTAGGGCGAATACAGTCTATGGCTTGGGATTTTCATCTGAACATCATCTTTCAAAAGTAAGTATGATCAGTGGCAACTGTTCAGCTAGTCAGGCAGCTTAATAATACCTGATTCCTGCTCAGTGTATCTTGACTCAGTGTTCACTACTGTTGTTATTTAAAAATAATTTTACTGTTGTTATTAAAAAATAATTTACAAAAATTGTTCTGTATTGATTCCTGTAGTGTAAAAAGACAAGACAAAGTGTGATACCTGCAAATTTTCTTTTAATTGATGGAGGGAAGGTGGGAGATGCAAGCCAACACAATGTATGTTGTTAACTCTTCCTAATTACTCATTTGTTAGGTTTCTCTTTTGTTTGAAGTTGTTTTTCCATTACAGGTTTTCATGACAGAATTGAAAGGACTAGACAGTTAAGCTTTTCTTCTGTATTTAGAATTCCTAGGGAAATAAAATGCTTGTAGTCTTCAGATGTGTTTTTGTCTTTTAAGCTACATTCACTTTCCTGCTATGTGGTGTATTAAATTACGGATATTTCAACATCCGCAGGCTTAAAATAAAGCTAGTGTGAAATGTATTCAGTGTAAAAGAAAACTACATTTTCTTATTGGAATGCAAAAGTTGGAATGTTTACCAAAGAAACTCTGTGCCATCCGTGAGGGTTTTTTTCTGCTCTGCTTCTGCAGAGGGAGGTACTTATTCCAAGGAAAGGAGTAACCCCTGTTCTCAAACTGATGGTATAGTTCCCCAGAGCACCCTTTCCACAGTACCTATTGCTATTAATACTCCTGCAGTAGGTGAGTCTAGAAACCTGTACAAGCCGGTGTCATTTTTCTCCAGATGAGGAATTTCAGTTCCATTTAAGAATATTCCTCTATATTCAGCAGAAAATTTTCATCTTTGAAGTGTACAAAAGATCTGGAAACCCAAGTGTAATAAAAATAATGCGTAGTACAGGTTTAAGTAAGGAATAGTGATTGGTTTGTTATATAAAAAGAAACCAAAACAAAAAAATCCAACAAACCCATCACGAAACAAAACAAAACAAAAAAAACCAAACCAACAAACCAACAAAAAACCCCAAGCCAAACCCCACCCAAATGAAAATTCATACCTGCTCTTTTGAGAAATTGCCACTATCCAAGGATAAGCATAAACCTGTTAGAAAAACCTTAAAATAAAACCCAATACATATGCTTTTTTTTGGACAAGTGTTACACTTGTAAGGTTTTTTCCTTTCATAGTCAGATAGCTTTCATTTCCACAAAGTAACACAAATACAGGAAATTTTGGATGATACTAATACCACATGTGCTTTTGTGCACCTGTCATTGCATCAGTGAACTTGGAAACTTTGTCACCTATATTGGTTTGTATGTTCTAGAGGCGCTGGCTTACCAATGTAGTAATAACATTTCTCAATATTTCAATGGATTTAGCATACATTCTATTTTAGTTTATTGCATTGACTAGCTTGTTTTCCTTTACTACTAAATGCTTCTTGTGTTTGACTGACTTTAAATACTAGGTTATCCTTGCCAGTGAAAATATTTTTGTTTTTTTTATCTGTCCTTTTCTTGACTTTTTTCTTGCTCTCCCCATGTGGTTCTGCTTGCCTTCTTAATTACAGTCCTATTCTTTACTGCCTTCAAATGGATGTCTTAGAGTTTTAACTATGGCTTTGGCTTAAAACTGTATTGCTCTTGAAAAAAATACCTAAAAAGCTACAGTAAATATTTTATCCTAAATGCACTTTTGTTTACTTAGCAGTTACTCAGATTGCTGTGTTTTACAAAGAATATGCAAATCTGTTGAGAAAAATGCCAAGTCACAAACCTTTTCTGGAGCTTATGGTGATGAATCTTCAAGACCTTTTCAGCACACTATCCTGTTCAATTATATCTTAATATGATGCCTTAGTATATTATCATATCTCAATATGATATCTCAGTACTCATGTGAATTGAAATTGCTGATTGTTACTACTAAAATTCATAAAAGTAAAACTTTTTGTTATTTTAAAATTAAAAATCATATTTGATAGAGGAAGAAAACTTTTCTTTAGTTTACAGTTACTGGAGTTGGTAGATATGTTGGTCTTGGAATCAGAAAAGCTGAATTGGAAACCCTGGATCTGCTGTGTAGCTTTAGAAAAATCTTACCTCTATTCTTTTTCTTGTCTTGTCTCTCTGCTCAGATTATAAACTCATTTCTGTGCACTGGCATCATAGTCGGGCTTACCAGAGCAGTCT
This sequence comes from Psittacus erithacus, assembly GCA_009867235.2. Taxonomy (NCBI): domain Eukaryota; kingdom Metazoa; phylum Chordata; class Aves; order Psittaciformes; family Psittacidae; genus Psittacus; species Psittacus erithacus. Next base: position 17,855 of record WYDI02015949.1, on the reverse strand, counting down.
TTGGTACACCTAGCGCTGTAAAACATGAAATCTAATTTAGGGCTGAAGGCATTGCTGGCTATTAATAACAGGGTTAACAAATAAACTGTATTAATGAATTTGTTCAGAAACAACTTGCTTCTGGAAGTTGCCTTAACTTCTTTTCTGTATTTGATTTATCAAGACCCTTAAGTGAACAACCCTGTTGTATGCAATTTGTTTTGCAGTAGTGTCGCTGGGCCCCAATGCAATATTTCAAGTTCCAGGGAGCAAAAGACAGCCTGCAATAAAAAAAAAAATAAAAAAATAGTCTAGTCTGTGACTGATTCCAACATTTTAATGAAGCAAATAATCAGAGCAGATAGGATTTTCACTTCCAGTTCATGTGCTTTTCTCCTCCGACACTAATTACTAGGGTAGGGCGCAACAGTGATAACCTCTTTTTGTGCAGTTATTGTGATTGATAATTAGTGCAGTGAGATTAACTGATAGAAAAATAATGGCACTCAAATATTTAATTTTATTGTATACTGGTTTTATCTAAAATTGATTTATCTTCATTAGACCTTTTCTCAATAAGTTAGACCAAAAATTCATCTACAGATTGTTCCATCAGCAGTCTGTGATTAAATACTTTTTCTGTGTTGAAGAATATTCCTTTCACAGGATTTGTAAGAGTCTCTCTTGCTGTGCAGTAGGAGGAACGGAATATCCCATGATTTTCAGAAAAAAATGAGATGACTTTGTCATTGAGAATATAAGTCTCTGCTTTTGAGAGTATATTGATGTGTAATAAGAAATACTCTTTTCAGGTTTGCTTTGAATTAGTTGATCTGATTTATTCTTTATAATTTAAGAATATGCTAAACGAGAAAAATGCCATTATAAATAGTTGTAAGGGCCTCCTGTAATCCCCCTGTACAATTTGTTATCTTTTCCTTAAAATAGTGATCCTCCAGAAAATTTTTGCTTTCATACTGTAAGATCGCATCTTCATTATTCAGGAATTTTATCAAGAGATTGCTATTATACATCACCTGGCTATCTCAAGGAGTTCCAGTAAATTTGTGAAAATTTCCACTACATTAGTCTTGTTGGCTTTTCTTAGAACAGTATCCATTTGTTTGTCTTACATATTTTTTTATATTTTCTACCATTGTGATACAGAAGATCATATTTACTGCCTTGTCCGAGTTCAGCCATTTATTCTAAACCTCAGCATCATGTTTTCCATTTATCAATCCTGTGGTCTTAAAGCTGATATAGCGAATAGGTTACCCATCAGATTTTGAGGTCTATGTACAAGTCTCTAAGTAAGTATCATCTAGTTCTGGTGTTCTGTTGCCAATTTTATCATCTGTTCTGAGACTTTTTTTGATGCTGGATTAGACTTTGAGGAAATGCATACTTTTAAATAACCTGACAGGTAAAATATAGCATACAAACGGAGAGAAATTATATTTCCTCAAATACTAATAGCCTACCAGAAGTGTAAAGACAGTAAGGTTGTTTAGGTCTTGCATGGCAAGTGAAGTTCTGATTGAAGAAAACTGAGGAAATTGAGTTACACAAAGGGTAGCCTTCATGCCTTCTAAATACATTGAGTGCAAATGAATATCTTTATATACTGCTGCTAGGGAGTTTTAGAAGCTGTTGGTGAAGCTCCCAGTGTTTTTTCAGAATCATTTCAGTCTTAAGCTGATCACAGTAAGATAATGTTCTGTATAAAAGCAGTAAGAAACAAAAACTAATGCTTGGCTATTTTAGCAATTAGTGTAGTATCAAGCTGAGATCTATGAAGCAAAACTTTCCTCTAGCCAGAGAAATTAACCCCCATTATTTATAATAAAGTGATTTAATCTCTTAAGTTTAAGGGTGAATATTTTTCCAAGTGGCTGATTCAGCTATTTATTGAAAGAGGTACCAGCACCATAGAAATCAGGCTTCATATGGCAGTTCAATATGCAGTTCCTGAACTTAGTATTCAGTATATACAAGTGTTCAGTTTAGTGAAGCTGTTCTTTAACTTGATTGATAAAATAAGCAATCGAGAAATGAACTTGACTCAATATTCCTGTTGCTGCTTCCCTAAACACCTACTGAAATTATAAATGCTATTAAAATCTGGGAAAAAAAATCAGTATTTCAGTCATGAAAGAATGAAGCCTTTGAAAACTGTAGGCTAATAATGACCACAGTAGGCTTCAAACCAGATCATTTATTGTCAGGAAGGGAGTAAAACCTAAATCTGAAAGCATGTGTGTAAGGCAGCTTATCACTTATCAGCCATGTCTGAGGTGAGGTTTTTTAACATTATGAGCAACAGATCAAACTTCATTACATCATGATTTTCATGACATACAGTGTGTATTATGTCTGAAAGTTACATCACTGTGCAACTCACTTAAATGAGTATATAATAAGGAGAGGACTAAAAAGTTCTACTGACAGAATTTGACTTTGAAAAATGTTAAGTGCAGCATTCTGTTCTGCATGTAAAGAACTACTTCACGCCTACTCTTTCTCTTTTTCCTTTTTTTTTTTTTTTTTTTTTTTTTTAACGTATGTACCCTCAGTTTGCTGAAAAATTTCAGGAATTCAAAGAAGCTGCACGACTAGCAAAGGAAAAATCCCAAGAAAAGATGGAGCTAACAAGTACACCCTCTCAAGTGAGTCTTGTTGCCTGATTGAAGCCTTGTACTTCATATCTGTGCTACTTACTGTATTGTGTCTTACACACAGATGTTGTATTAAAATTGGATGGGATACTTCTCAGTTACCGAGAATACTCGGAACAGTCAGTTGGAAGTGTCAAGAAGTCTAAGAACACATTTAACGTACTCTACAGAAGTGTCAGGGGGACTCGTTTTAAAATAAAATTTGCCTTTTGTTTACTCCCGTTCCTTTCTTTGAGCTTCACCCAGAAAATCAGTAAACATGGTGAGCAGTTATGTAAGTAAATCTATAGTGAACACCTTTTGTGTTTGTTCCGTACTGTATCTATAAAACTTCAGGCGGTGCCCTGTAAAGGACTTTTGCAGAAGAATTATTACCACAAAAATCGAAGTTAAAACAACAAACTTTTTATTTCCTACTGTGTAGTATTGTGCAGTGTGTTGAATTTGCTTTGAAAAAAGCAATTGCATGGGGCTTTTCTGGTCCTCTACTCCTGCTCTCTCCTCCTCTCCAGTGTTTCTGGCTCTGTGTATAGCTATTTGCTTTGTTTTAAGCAATAGCGAAGACAAAGGTAATTCCTGCTCTTTGAGGATGAAGCAGCTTTAAAACTGCAGCAGGGGTTACTGAGTTGAGTAGGATTAACACAGCTGAGTCTTTTTTTCTGGGGAGTCTTAATTCATTGAATCAGTGCATCTCTTGGGTGCTTTACACAGTAATATGCTCCTGATCTTTGATGGAACAAAGATGGCAGGCGATTTGTAACATACTGTACAAATAGTTTTAGTGCCACCAGAAAGCTACATTTGGTGTCCTTCCAAGAGAAGTCCGTGGAAACCACAAGAATACACCCAGTGAACCAACCTCCTGTTGTTTTCCAGTAGGCATTTTGCCCAAGTACTAGGTTAGCTTTGCTGTTAATGACAAGCTGCTTGTGCCTCTGTAATAGTAGAAAAGTAAGGCCTTTTTTGTTAGTTTCCTTGGCTGTATCTAACTTTCTGATAAATTCCATAAATAAACACAGAGATAATGGAAGCAGGTATTTCATTGTTACAACCGAATATATGCTTGGCTTTAGAAACAGTGAGGTGCTTCAGCTAGACCTTTAGTTACTCAGTGTTATAGGCAAAACAATAACTCTGCTTCTCTTCTGACATGTTTATTAATATTCTAGACTCAGAAGGTAAATCCAACATCGTAGAATGGAGTGACTTAATGTTTAGTTTGGACTTGAACTACTTACTCAGAGACAAGATGCTTTCATCTGGCAGCTGCCCATGGTTAAAGCTTTCTCTTAAAGTATATGAGCTATTAGTATTATTACTATTCTGTACAGATTTCCTTTTATACATGGAACTTAACATTTTACACTGTAGACAGTTGCAGAAATGTTACCTTGAGTGATTCTGTAATGCATACTGAGAGCTGCAATTTAATTACTGCACGCTTAGGAGTAATTTTACATTCAGGACTTCTCTTGACTTTTGACTGTGTTGGTAAGTTTCAGCATATTATTCAGAAAGATACAGTTAGTGCAAGTGCCGGCACATCAGCATGGTGTTCTTCACATACTCAAAGCTTCTCATTATTTTCTCAGAGAGAAGGGACTTGAATCAGAAACTTTGGAGCAGATGAAAGACAATGGCTTCATAGCAAACTGTAGCACTTCCATGGCACTGGGGCTCATTCAGAGAGATTTATGACTGGGGGAAGATGGGTGCTTGGTAGCAGGAAGGGAAATCGGAACCCGTGAGCCATTCAGAGGACCACTTGCTGTCATTTTGACCAGCTGCCAAAGAGTGGATGCAAGGCAAATAGTTCAGGTGTTGCCTTTCTCAGTCTTTTACAGCTCTTCTTTATCTTTTGCCTAATGATCCTTTACAGGGAGGGAGAGTAAAAGAGGAAGGAGAGAGACATTTTCAGGGGCTAGTCAAGACTTCACGGGAACCTGGCTTTTTTAGGAAGCTTTGACAGGAAAGGCACTGGGAGGTAACGTGCGAGTAGTGAGCTATAAAATGGTAATGCAGTTAGCTACAAGTGTCAGTCCCTCTCCTGTCTGGAGACTGGCAGAACATATGTGTCAAACAGAATGTTTTATTTCGCTTGGTACTGCTCTAAAATAAATGCTCTTATTATTTATCAGTTAATTAAAATACCAGACATGGTACATTGCCCACCCTCTCTGCTACACAATTTTAAAAGAGAAAAAGTACATGTGCTTTTTTCTGCATTCAGTATGTCCCTGCAGATTGATCTTTATTAAAATATCTCTACAATGAATAATAGCATAACAAAACCCTGCATAGGGCGTTTGCTGTTCATTGCAAATGCTACTGGTGTGTGTGAGTTTCAATTCTGAATGTTCTGCAAAAAGTTGTTGTGAAATTGAGAAGAAATATAAAACTAGACATAATAATAGAAGTATCCCAGAAATAGAATATGTATTTGTAGTTCAAGTACTTGCTTGAGTTAGCCATCCTAAAACTTAAGGACAGTCTTATCTGAGGTCTACTGAAGTTAGGCTGCTTCTCTAAGGTGTTAGGAGTTTTAGCAAAATACTGGTACTGTTTTTCTAGGTATTTCCACCAGGAAGATGCCTCAGTGGCATATATGAAATCATCATTTACCTTAAATGTAAAAAGAACTTCACTTGTCCACAGGAGGATGGTGGCCTGGATCAACAAATTAAAAGGGAGATATTGCTGTGTAAAGTCCCACCAAGTGCATGGTGCTTTCTTGAAATGAGGAACGCATTGTTTCCATGTCAGAACTTGTACTTTGAACCTGTCCATATTAAGATGGATTCGTACAATAGTACACACTTTATCTTAAATGCCTGGAGGCTGTCTGTTTTGGTACTTCTCAGACCACCTATGCACATAGATATCCCCAACCTGGTGTCCCTTTAACTCACCCTTAGGTAATAAAGCTTTGCAGTGCGCTTACCTCATTTATATAAAACTAAAATGCTGGTCCTCCTGCTGTGCCACCTCCTATTTCCCAGACCCATCTTATAATATAGGGCATTAATTTGCTCAGATCAGGAACACATGGATATTACAGTGACAAGCCAACCATGGTCTATTTTCAGTTACAGAATTGCCTATGCACTGAATGCAGCGCTGAGCTCACAGGAAGCAATATCCTGAAAACTGTGTGTATTCCCCCACCTTGTTGTTTTGGTTATTTTTTTCTTTTTTAAACTAACTTTAACTTGGTGAAAGTGTAGAACCAAATAGAGCAGTTCGTGTGGTCTGCAGTCTCACCCCATCAGTCTTGCAACCAAATGGAGTTTTGCATCTCAGTTCTTCTTCTCTAAGCAAGAATCTGTCCTCAGATACTGCTTGTAACCCTGGTCTTTTCAGATTAAGACTTCTGTTAATGTTTGAAATTGTGTGGTGACTAGTTTACTCAAAATAATCTTGTCTGCGATTCTGATCCCTTTTTATGCAGACTATAAAGAATAGCTATTGCCTGAAAATTTGTAGAATCGCATCATTTTTTTAGTGCAAGAATTGGGTTGTTTTTGGCAAAATGGTCATGGCAAAAAAACCTGTTGGCTTTTTCTTTGTAGAAGTACAAAATTTGCTTAGAAAGTTTGTCAAAAAAGTAACTTTCTGGGATGTTATGTGAATTTCTATGCTGAAACAAACATTTCTCATAACCGTTATTGTACCTGAATCAGTAGCTGGCAGACTTATACCATTGCCAGTCAGTACTGAGCAGGGAAGCACCATGAGAAACAGCAATGCCAGGGAAGTGTATGGAATACTTAATGAGAAAGTAGTATAATACGTAGTAGGAAAGCAAGCTGGAATTGGTGTGTTCGTGACTTTAGAATGATCTACTCCTTTTATTCTGTTCTGTAGTCAACATTAAAATGTGGCTTGGTCTATGCTGTAAAGTCCCTTGTTTTACTGTAAAGACTCTTTTGTGAGTGTATCTGTTTTGCTTGTAAAATTTTAAAATTGAGGCATCTTTTGATGAATTCCCCTATGTTATGTTTAGTTTATACACTGTGTGCGCGCTGTCATTTTTATACTGCTTGGCATCACTGGAGTCTTGGATACCCATTAGTAGGGTCAGAGCTCCCTTAGACGGTGCAGATCTCTGACAAACTGTTAAATAGCAAAATATACCTGAGCCAGACTCTCATGTCTTGCCTACTTATCATGTAGGAAAATACTAATCCTCAAGAGCATGTGTAAATCCAGGACTGGTGAGTGACTTTGAAGTCCAGTATCCTCCAGAAAACCTATAGATGATGCAATAATGGTACCACAGGAGAGCTGTTAATACTCTCTTCTCAAATGTATGAAAAATGTATTTGTAACTGTCATGACTGGGAATTATCAGGCATTAAAATACATCACTGATTTACAGGAAGACTTGTAATTTTCAATTTAAGAGCTATGTTTTTCAGTATTGTGTCTATACAGTTGAATGTTAGAACTAAATTAACCTGCTGTCCCAGCTAGAAGAGAAGGATGAAAGTCTCTTCTTAAGCTGACCGCAGTTTCTTCCCCAGCTCTGTGAAGTCTGGAGTGGGTGTGTGAAACTACAATGGTATGGAATAGAAACTTCATTACATGTGAACATCTCACAAAATTTTTCTAAAATTCTTTTCCTCTAGTTAATGTAAAATGGGAACACATTATTTTTAAACATTTGTTAAAAAAAAAAAATTTCCAGTGTGAGTTTCTGTTGTCTTTGGTGCTTTATTTGTAGTCTGCTTCATTATATTTCATTGCACATAAATTATTTATCAGGCAAGGATAGTTGTTAGTGTGTGAGAGCACTAATTAACCTGTATTACTGGTGGAGGAAACACATCCTAGAATCTGGTGCTTCTGTTGTACGTACAAAATCAGCCCCTCCTGAATTTGCAGGCAGAGAACCCTTAGGTGTTACATAGACTGTGATTGTTTGCATTAGCGTTTTTCACTTCAATTGCATTCAGATTAGAAGTCTGTGAGAGTGCTGTACAGAAAAATAAGCATAGTTGGAACTTGCACATTTTTTTTTTTTCACCTACTGACATTATGTATTCACACTCAAAACATTTTAATAAGTAGGCTCTGGCTTTATGTATCTAATAATGGTGGTGTAGGAATTTTAACTTAAAGATACAAGCCATCTAGATTTTGTAGAGCGTGTTTTTTCTGTAGAGAGGTGTGTATTTTTTAGAATAGTTAGTGTAGTTCAGGAGGAGGAAATAAGAGAAACTCCTGGGTCCATAATGCCTTTCATTTAATGTCAGTGGAAATTGTTTGTCAAATGCCTATCCTGTGAAGGATAATAATAGGCAAAACCATATAATTTGTGTAAAATAATTTATTTGCTGGGTTATCTTGCTTACTGCTCTCTTTTCACACTTAATTTCCATTCAGTTTCAGTTCAGTAAAATTGTTCTGTAAAAATGTTGACTTTTAAAGTATTAACACTTAAGATAATAGTTTTGAGTGTCAAGTAATAAGCTTTCTGAAAGTAGGTAACAATTTTCGTTCATATCATAAACCCCATACATTTATCCTATAAATAATGTTTTTTATCTGTGGAATTAAATCAATGTAAGCTAATTATTTCTGCTTTTTAATCAGTAAGAATTTAATAAGGTGTAGAATGGAGACACTGGTCCATGTGCAGGAATGCTAAATATAATATAACTTGAAGTTAGTATTAAAATGTTGTATCACCCACTAACTCATATTGTAGAGTCAGATACATATCTCTCACTGTGTGAAAAATATGGCAGAATTAATGCAAAATTTTGACAATTGTGCTGCAAACGCTTAATGTAATTTAAAGTGCAATGAAAACATTGAACAACATTTTTTGATAAAGGGACTCCAGAAAGGTGTGGAAAATGATGATCTTATTTTCTTTAAAAGAACTGAGTTTTTCCACCTAATTAAGTCTCAAACTCAAGGACAACATGTCCTACAGATGGAGGATTAGCTTCAGTATTGGCTTTCAGAAAGCTTGATCCTTTTAAACTAACTAAAGGCTACAAGCGGAGGTTCAAAATTAAGCCCTGATCTTTTATGATCATGACGACCTTTAGATACTTTGCAATTCCATCTGAGATTGCTGTTCTTCATTTTCCTATGCAGAGTGTCAAAGAGCTGGGGAGAGAAGCTCTCAGCTTCCAGCGACTGTTTGTGCTTAAGCTTAATAACATTAAATAGCAGTTTATCTAGTCCCCATGCAGGTGGTAGAAGGCTGTGTGAAGATGTTTAACTTATGGAAATTCTGTAATTCAACCAGTCCTCTGCTGTGTAGACATCCCCCTGTGACATTCATTGAACTCTATTCATGAAGCTCTTCTATTTCAGAGTTAAATGTTGTCACTTGGTTACTAAAAGTCTGCTAAGACATTTAAAAATTGAGATGAGCTGCTTAGCTTACGTGACTCTCTATTCTCCTGCAAAACCCATTACTTGAAAGAGAATAGAATAGGAAAGAAAACACTAAAATTAAACCACATGCAGGAACTGAAAAGCCTATAATGTTCTAACCCAGGATGTGGGCTACAAGGCTGTACTTCGTTTGAATAAAAAATAAATACTTTTCAGTGACTAGAAATTAGCAAATGGTGTTTGTTGGCCAAAACACAAATACACATACTGGTGTGGTGAAGGGTGATTCAATCCCCAGCAGTGCCTTCTGCTAGGAGGCAACTGTTAAGTTTTTCAGGTGTGCAGTTACATAGCAATAGTGGGAGCTGTGTGGGTGTAGCTGGGTTGTTCTCCTTCACAGGTAATACCGCAACCAACAAGAGCTAAGCCAGGCTAATGTGCCTGTGAAACTTTCTCAGGGGCTTCGCTGAGCAAGCGTTCTTCACAGATGGCTCATTTGTGAAACAGTGGATGCACCACCAATGGCCCTTCTCATGTTCACTTTGGTTAATAAACAATATGAAAGATTTTGAAACAAATATTAGAATTGTTTGTTTCACCATGTTAGAATAGAAGAGATAAGAATCCCGGGTGTCAGTAGTCATCCACTCTGTAGCAGGATGAAGGCACAATGTAATACCAGGTAAGAGAAAGAGTGCTGTAATAAGCAATACAAGAATACTTGCAAATAATTCATAGGTCAGTTGTGTTTTGTACAAGATAATGTGAATGTTATGGTAATAAACAACTTCTAAAATTAAATTCACATGATGAAATACTGCCATGAGAGACGCCGGAAGGTTGAGCCTTTCAGCAATCCTACCTAAATTTGTGTATCACTTGAGAATTCATGTTAGCACTTACATGCACATAGCTCTCCTGAGCAGGGCTGTTTGTAATTTTTATGTGTTTTTTGTTTTACTTAAGGAATCAGCTGGAGGGGATATTCAGTCTCCTTTAACGCCGGAAAGTATTAACGGGACAGATGATGAGCGAGTGATGCCAGAAGTGACGCAGAACTCAGAACCAAGGGCTGAACCAACCCAGAATGCATTGCCATTTACTCATAGGTACAGATTCCATTCCCACATCCTGATTAAGTGATACCTGTCTCCTTCCTTGTTAAAGGGACCTTCTCCCATTTTGTGTGAAAAAACTCCCAAACCACCAAACCCAACCTTCCCCCCAAAAATGGACTGGCTTTTACATTTGTGCAATACTTTTTTTGTTTTAAGAAAAAAGAATATATGAGAAAATATCTTGGAATAAGATTTGGGGGAATATTAATTCAGAGTTTAATCATCTTAACATGAGCCCTTGAATACTGGGTAGTGTCCCTTTAATAGGAAGCATTATTTCTATGTCTGAGATCTTAGTAAAATTAACTGCTTCATAGAATATTCCAATTAAATCATTTTTGCACACATTCTTTAAATAACTGATAAGACTGGATGTTAGCCTTTCACTGATGAGCTAATGGAAGAAAAGTTGTCTTACAGCACTTCTGAATTGTGAATTTAAAGCAGCCTCTAACTGAACAGTTCTCTTGACAGCTGAAAACATTTTTCAGCTTCTTTTGAAGTACAGGAGAAGTGTAGTTCTGCTTCAGACCGAATTACATTTTGTTGCATTAGGACTGCTGTGCTCTGTTCTTTAAGAAAGCAAAGACTTTCTATTTAATATATAGGACTTTCTATTTAACTATACAAGTAATGAGTTAAGATGGATCTCATCTGTTGGAAATTGTAAATGGGTCACTCTCAGTGAAGCACAATGTATTGAGACTGTGGAAAGTAACTGAAACATTTGATAAACTTAGAGCTAGAAATACTAGGTATATATTTTTTAAACATTGTCTAATTCAGTTTCAATAGAGTTTTAAGAGCTCTTGATCAAAGACTGGGGATTACTAGGACTTCAGGTATGTCATGCAATTCAGAATGAGCAGAGGTGCAATTGTGCAGGACTTCTTGGTTTTTGTAAGAGGATAATACTAAACATATCTGGAAATAAGATACATTTTCAGTGAGAAAAATTTACAATTTTGCACTAATTTTTTTAACAGAGTGATTGTGTTTATTTTTATACTTCAGCTGTCACTAGTGCATCTATTAAGTGTTCTAGAAGAAATGGTCCTTTGTAGAGTGCTGTGTGCATGTTGAAGGAGTATTGCAAGTGTTGCGCTTCTGTCAGTGTTCCGTAGTGAGTTCATTTGAGCTATTTGTGTGTTGAAATTCTCTATCAATGTTTTTGTGGAAAGGAGTTGTGATAAAGTCCACATGAGTAGTGTTGTTTGTTTTGGGTTTGGTTTTGTGTTTGTTTTTTTTTTTTTAAATGATACCTGCAAGGTCTCCCCTGTCATTCTGCATCTGTAAATGTTTTTTCGTATGTCAGTGTAGTAACAGCTTTGCTCTGCATTGAGCATGACTGAAGATTGCTTTGAAACAACCCAGTTGTAATTTTTGATGATGTAGAATAGAGGTTATGAAACCTTCATGTGTTTCACATTTTTCTGTCTACTTCTTGTATGCAGTGTGAGTGCCTGGTTTTAGTTTCTTATCCTGTTAGATGCCACTAGCTAGAATTGGTTTTCCTACAATAATTCTGCATTTTGAGGTCATTTCTCATGATGATTCTGAAAAGATGAGAGTTTTGTGTTGCTAATGGTAGCTTCAGGTTTGTTAGCGAGCTTTTGCTGAAGAAAATGCAAATTTTAAAAAGCTTTGAAATAAATTTTTTACTAGATATGGTTTTTATTATAAATAAAGATTATTTATTATGAAGAAATAAAGATGCATGAAACACATGCATGAAAGAGATGGAAAGTGAAGCCTTCAGGGTTGTGTTAGTCCGGGTTAAATGGGCATGTTTTGTAGAGGTATTTCATGATACTGAATTGGCAACTTGGTAGACATGCATAGCTGCTTGTGCTGGCTGAAAGCGTGCTCTGTGCAGGCAATTTGCTTGCCTTCTTTAAAGGAAAAAAAAAGGGGGTTTGGAACAGAAAGGGACTGTGCTGCTCATTCTCTGCCCTTCTGATGATGCTATGTGTTGGTGGCACTCCATGTGTAATGGAAAGGAGTTGCTGAACTGAGCCCTTTCCTTGTGCGCCCTGGTAACTCCTGCCCATTGCTGAGCCTCTTCCTCTTGCACCCTGCTTTTTGGCAAGGTGAACTTTAGCCAATGCTTATGGGTGAGGAGGGTAATGCTGGAAGGGCATTTGAGTGTTGTCTTGTTTGTGGCAATGCTTTGTACATTTATACTCTGAGAGTCACTGAAGCTGCCTATGCTTCACTGAAGTAACACTACCAAAGGAGTTAATTTCTTCCATGAATAGGAGAGTTATATTGTGCTCTGACACTGTCAATGCATACTTACCCTGTAAAGAACCAAAAAGAGTGGTCCTCAGTAAAGGCATGCGAGGGGCTGCATGACAGGGGCCCTGGCAGCTGTGGGGCAAGTGTTGGAGCTCCATGGACAGGATGAGGTGCCATGGCACTGCATGGTGAGGGTCGCTGGTGAGCTGGGAAGTGAGTTGCTGCCAAGAGGGTTGGCAGGCTCAACTGAGTGCAGGTGTCTGTGACAAAGGACAGAGTTAAGGGTTTGAAGGAGCATCTGTCAGAACAGTGATATAGGTAAGGAGTTTTCATGTCTTTGTATGAACTGGAAGGGTCAGACAGGATCTCACAAGGTCAGACATCACTGATATGGAGGTCATACTTCAGACTGCATCTTACTAGTTGTCATTTTTAATCTGCACGCCTGAAAAATGTTCAGTTTGATTTTGTTCTAACACATCCTCACTGGCCAGTTATGTCCTCTTCTGCAAGTGTTCGTTGTGCTGTTTATGTCCCAGTGTAAGTTGATGTGGCCTGTTACTTCCGCAGAGTGAAGTGTACATTACATTGGTATTTATAGTTATTTTCTGACCGCTTATACCTAGAAGCTGAAAGCCAGTATTACTTAAGTCACCAGAGTTTTGTTTTTAGAACACAAATTTCTCTTTATTCCAGTAAATAATTGTAAGTATTGAAATGCAAATTCTCCAGTATGTGTCTAAAATACTATTCATATGCCCATTAGCATAATAGAGCAGAAGTCTGTTTACAAGCAGTGTTAGTCTGGTCAGCTACTTGAGAGATAAGGATATTTCACAGTTACAAACCCTGCACAGAAGAGAAACTCTTGTAATTAAACATCTTGCCTTTTTTTTTTTTTTTTTTTTAACCACCTATGATGATTAATGTTGAATTACGAAATAATATTACTTTGGAGCTCCCACATCCTAAAACATAATATGGCCTGAGCACTGCTCTCATGAGTAATGCTGCCAAAACAAATGGAAGAAAAATGTAGCCTAAGCCTGGCATTAGAATTTTTAAAAATCTTGGCTGACACGCTGATCAGTCCTTTCCTGATTGATGACAAGTCCAGGAAGGCTTGTTTTTCTGATAGAAGCTAGTTAAGCAAATCTAATATTTAAAATAACTGAAACTAAAAGAAGTATGTCTTTTTATTCTTAAGACATCTTCCTTTCTTAAAAAAAAAATTTCCACATTCTTCAATTTGTGGTGATTAGTTCTTTTTCCATACTGAAAACTGTTGATCATAAGATGGGGTCTGGAGAGAAGCTGTTAAAATTTTTTTTTACTACTTCTGATGTGACTGGTTTTTAAATAAACTTTTTAATCCTGATGGTGCATAGGATACAATTTCTGGTCAGCTGAATGAGCCCAGAGAAACAGTATACTAAACTTGTTCAGCCTTAGAATACAATTCCAATGTTTAAACTGAATAATGTGTTTGGCGAACTCTGCAGCTGCTACTTGGGGCTTTTGGTAACTGTTTGGTGACTCTGTTCTTTCACTGTTGAAGAGAGAATATATTTGTTTATAACAAGCTTTATTCCGTATTTGGCACCTTAACGAAGTTGATAAAATACAATTTCAGAAACAAAATGTAAGAGGATTCTTCTGGGACAAATCTTGGAAGTCTTCAATTTTCTGTCAACCATTACTTGACCCTGTTACCTCATTTTTATCTTGTAATACATAAACTTGGATTTTTCAATTACACAATGTTTTGGTCAGACAATATATATATGTGTGTTTGTTGCTTGTTCGTTAAAATTCCTATTTTTGTATTCAAGCAAATTTTTAATAGGGAATTTTGACTCGTGTTAGTGAAAATGGATTTACCTCAAATGATGTAATATCTTAGATATGTTATTGTCTAAATATCTTACCATTTAATGATGCTGCATGTAAATCCAATACTGTACAACAAAAAAAAAACCAACAAAAATCTTGCTGCTAGCTCATGTTCCTTCACCAAGTTTCTATTAAAAGTTGTATGCAGAAATCTGTTTAGTAGATTTTTCACTTTGTGTACTAAAACTACTTACTTCTACAACCTTAAATATGTTAGTTATGTTACAGTAAAGGTACATTGGGGATCATGCTGAAGTGTTCAGTTGGCTCCAAGGAAAAGTTCTGAGTTGTTTTTGTGGTGCTTTGTAATTTGAATTTATACTGAAATCCTTGTATTTGGGTGGGGTTTTTTGGTAGGGTTATGCATAGCTTCCTTACCAAATAGTCCTAGGGGTGCTTATTACTTTTTTTTGTTTGTTTGTTTTGTTTTGTTTTGGAATGTTATCTAACCTGATCATAGGATAATTTCTTCTTCTGAGGAAGCTCAGAAGCTCTTCAACTCAAGTTCCTGCTCAGAGATCAGCTATGAGATCACACCAGGCTGCACTAAGCTTTATTCAGTTGGGTCTTGAAAATCTTCTAGAATGGGACTGATAAAGCTAGGCTTTTAAAGAGGTTTCTCTATGACATCAAAGGCAGTAACTGTCCTCATGTTGCACAGTACTGTCGTGACCTGTAACAATTTAAGGCACACTGTGGAAGCTCTGGTACATTCAATTACTCTGTTGGGAAAAGTTTGTTACTTCTTGAGGAGCACTCAGAAAAGAAACTCAAAGGTAATATGTTCCTGCTGTCAGTGTAAGCAAAGGACTGGTTGAAACAGCAACTTAGATACAGGTCTTGACTTCACCTCAACCAACATCTCTTTGATGTTGTGAAAGGCGTAGCTGTGCTGTTCCTCAGCCTCTTGTGCTCCACCAGCCAGAGTCTGGTGGTCCCTCGAACTAGCACACAGGCAGGGATTGCTCACCCCTCCCTGATGCAATTCCTGCTGCTTCCCCACACTCCCGTACTTCTGCCTAAACTGCCAGGATCTAGTTCAAGTAGGCTGTCCTTTAAAATAAAAGTTCTTGGTAGGAAATTATTAATTTGAAAGAAAAATCTTGTGTTCATGTAATTTTTTCATGTCTGACTTTCTGGACTGATAATTTCTGAAAATTCTTTATGTTTGGAATGCATGGTAAATCATTACATAGTTTTAAACCAGTAGCATGTCAAACACAGCCCAGTACAGCTCACCCTGTAATGTTTTCATAAGGTATCTCTAGTAATGGGAGGAGAGGTGGAGATGAATTGTATCTGCTGTTGAAAGAATGGTCTTGGTGTTTGTGTTGCTTAGGTCTTCGAAATGAAGAAACTCTCAAACTAATTGAGATTATTTTAATGGCTGCAGGAATGGATGAGAGCCAAAACACTTAAGAGAGTAATTTCACCATCTCCCTTGTGCGTCTAAGCACATTTTATTTTGGAGCATGTCAATTATCTTCTTCCTGCCATTTATTTAGTGAGAGCTCCAAGAGGCAATGTGACCTGGGTGTTTCATATTAGATTATATAAATACTGTCCTCAGAAAATAAGTGAATATTCTTGAAACATAACTCTTAAGTGCCTTCATAGAAAAGGAATGCAATCATTATGCAACTTTATTAAAACCAAACAAAAAATCCCAAATAAAACCAAACAAATACCATACTATTTGTCCTATGTGATTTTTCCCCCTTTAATCTCATACATGATTAAAAAAAAGTCCAGTAAAAATGGGGGGGAGGGAAGGAACTATCTTGCTGTAGGAATGAGCTTTTATTTTGTAAAATACATTCATAATGTTCCGGCTATCCAAAGTATAGATGAAATTTAAAGATTGTTAATACGTAAGCAATTGTAAGCATTGGGTCTGTGAACCGGGATATATGATACTTAATACTGAATCAGATTCGGCAGGATCAGTGTTTTTCAAGGTTTTTGCTTGCATCCATTTATTCACAATCATTAATTTTTTTTAGGCATTTTCAAGAATACAGTTCTCTGAAACATATTATTCATTTTAGGAGTCTGCTGTTAGCAGGCAGTGACTTTGGTCATTTTTAGTCATCAGTGGATTAGCTATTCTCTTTATTCTATTTTGCATTCTGATACCAGTGTGTACGCTTGTTTAAAATTGTGGGCACTTTCTGTGAGGTTTGTTTTATGGTATGATTGGTACATATATGATTTAGAATCTGCTGTTTTGTGAGTTGTAAGATCAAACATGCAATAATCCTTTCAAGAAGAAGAATTAAGATTATAGACAATCTTATGTAGGCAGTTGATATCTCATGTTTTCTTTACTCCTTCTTCCATCAGTGAGTGTCATTATAGGAAACCTTTCAAACAGTAAGTAGGGATAAGCCGCAAACTGAACACCAGCCACCAAGAAGGACTCCATGGTGTTGCCTTTAATACACCAGACATCTCTTTGGGTAGATTTTGCTGAAGTTAGGTCAGCATTTCCAACTACAGTGTCTTTTCATCTTTTCAATTTTTTTTTTTTTTTCCCCCCAAAAACCGAGGGGTGCCGTTAGTATCAGAGAGCAGACACGAAAGAAATGCTGCAGGCTACACTGCACTGCTCTTCAGAAAAAAAGAAAAATTTTGAGAGGAAATAGCCACTTTGTATCAGTACCTTTTGTTTTAAAATCATCTGTGGCTAGATAAAGCTGCAAATGTCATACCTTGTTTGGATTGGAAGCCTCAGTGCATATTCACCATTTTTCAGCCACCTACTAAAGAAACAAGAAGCAGAAAGCCAGTAACACCAGAAGTTACCAGGGAAAAAATAAACCTGTGTAACTATTGATACCCTGAGACTCAAATGAATTTTCTAACAGTCATGACCTTTGAAAATTAAAGCCTTCAGGGGAGGAGGGGGAAACGCAGAGGGGATGTTTGCAGGACAAACATATTTGTCACGAAGTCTGATCACTCAGACTTCACTGTCTCTTTTCCATTGGTTAAGAAATTTGATATGTGGAAGTATTTCACAACCAAGGTATGTGACCCATTCATGCCCGTACCTTCAGGTTCTGCTTGACAAACCCAATCTCCTTATATAACAAGGTGACCCACCTGGTTGATGAGGGAAAGGCTGTGGGCATTGTCTGTTTGGACTTCAGTAAAGTTTTTGACACCATTTCCCACAGAACTCTCCTGGACAATCTGGCTGCTTATGGCCTGGACAGGTGTATTCTTCACTGAGTCAAAAAGATGGCAGAGCCCAAAGAGTGGTGGTAAATAGTGTCACATCTAGTTGGTGACCAGTCACTAGTGGTGTCCTTCATGGCTCAATGTTAGTGCCAGTGTTATTTAATATCTTCTTTGATGATCTGGATGAGGGGATCAAGTGCATCCTCAGTAAATTTGCAGATGAAACCAAGCTGGCTGGGAGTGTTGATCTGCTGGAGGGTAGGAAGACTCTACAGAAAGGCAGGCTGGATCCATGCGCTGTGGCCAATGGTATGAGGTTCAACAAGGCAAAGTTCCAGGTCCTGCACCTGGGCCACAACAACCCCATGCAACACTCCAGGCTTGGGGAAGAGTGGCTGGAAAGCTGCTCATG
>WYDI02015948.1:0-11612 GCA_009867235.2 Psittacus erithacus | reverse complement strand
CTGCTGCCCCAGAGCTGGATCAGGACTGCAGGGGGGGTCTCCCCAGAGCGCAGCAGAGGGGCAGGATCCCCTCCCTGGCTCTGGGGGTGCAGGCCAGGACATGGTTGGCTTTCCTGGACCGATTTTTGATGGAAAAATTCAAATATCCCTCTTTACCTAATTTAAATCTGGAAATATCAAAATTCTGACCTCATCAAAAGGATCCATCTCACCAGGGCTGGCCTCACCATCTTCCTCATTGGCATCTAATCCGAACTTCTGGAAAAAAGCACAAGTTGCTGGTGCAAAAATCTTGCAATGAGCCCTCGAGCATCAGAGCAGCGACGTGCCCCCAGCTGCTTTCTGTCCTTGCAATGTGCTGAGCACGGTTGTGGGGTGCATGCCAAGAGTCCCCCCGAAGCTTCAAGGTCCCTGTTGCCTGGTCCCTGCCTGGACTGGAATGTGCTTGAGTGGGCAGAGGGTGAGGATGTGGGACTTGCCTCTGCTGCACCACTGCAGATGCATAAAACCACCATTGACCGTTGCGTAACGTTGACTTGTTTCAAAACCAGGGTTGATACCCTTGTCCAACCGCAGAGGTAGATTCTGATGTCAATTTGTATTTCAGTCTTTAAATACACACCCCACCCCCCCCAACTCGGATGATTTGACGATTTTGCACCTGCCACTGCTTGGAGTTTAAAAATAAAAGTAGTTTGATATTGAAAAAGGTTGTGCCAAGAACACAAAAAGGGCTTCAGCATCCATAAGGTGGTATTCATTTCTAGAAATACACGTGAAAACTCCGACCCCATAAACCACATTGCTTTCCTCGAACAAGACCTTGAAGGAGCAAACAGCAAAAGAAGAAAGCAGTTCCTTCCACAGCCATTTCATTATGAAGCCCTAGAAGTGAGAATGATGGGGGAAAAAAGAAGCCACCCCCCTTGAGCATTCAGTGCACCTGGAGTCCTCCAGATTAGATGAGAAAGAAAAGGCCTGTGTGAAAGAACAAGTGTGGCTGTGATGCTGAACATGAGGAGTGGTTCTGCTGGGAAGCAGGGACACTGTGGAGGATGAGACGTGGTGGGCACCAGGTCCCTGGAACTCACACAGGTCCGAAGAGTTGCCCTAATTGTGTTGTAATAATAATTAATAATAGATAATATTTTTTTATAATATATATATTAATAATAATTAAAAAATGTTTTATTCAGAACATGGAATTATCTCTGTTTCTGATCAGATGAGAAGCCACCCGTTCTCAGCACCCATGTGGAAAAGTGAGTCACAGGAGGGTTCTGGTGTGGTGCTGGGTGGATTCACAGGATAGCTGTGAAAAATCCATGTGCTGCGTGCTCAGAGCTAAACATTAATACCTTTTGAGGCCACTCACATCATTGCTGTGATGTGTTACACTGCTTTGAGTGGCTTTTCTACTCACCTGCGGTGCCTGTGGAAGGCAGGGTAGGCATGCTCAGCAGCCACTGTGAAACAACAGCAGTGTTTCAAGGTGCAGTGGGAAGAGGCGGGAGCAGAAACAAATCCAAATCCCAGCTCCTCACTACAGGGAGACCGAAAATACTCTGTGAAATGTAACAGCCGGAGTTGAACCTTGGGAACCTCTTGTGCCCAACTTGGAGACACAGAAAGTGCCGGATGGTAAAGCTCTGGGCGTGCAGCACAGCTTTAGCATGCTGCCGGCCCCAAAGCCAAGGCCAGCATGACTCTTCTCTATTGACATGGGATGAGTCCCGAGCAATTGAAGTTACCCTCCTGCAGAGATGTTTGCACAGCAGCATTATGTTTTCCTCCACCAGAAAATTTATTCCCTTCCAATGCCTTCCCCAAATGAACACGGCTCCTGCAGCATCCAGGGTGTACCCTGATATTCACCTTGAATTCACACCCAAATTGCAAGTTGCGTTTACAAGGGCTTGGGATGGGGGGAGCAGTGCAGCGGGATGAGGCCAGGAAATGCTGCAGATCCTGGTGGGATGTGCTAGGGTGGGAGCTGTGGGGATGCCCTGGGATCATAGAATCGTGGAGTAGTTTGGTTGGAAGGGACCTTCAAAGCTCACCGAGTCCAACATCCCTGCAATGAGCAGGGACAATTTCAACTAGAGCAATCCCCAGAGCTGGTCATACAACATGTCAGACACAGAGAGTTTGTATCAAAACTTTATTTATTAAACAAAAAAATGCACCATTGGAATAACATTTCTATAAAAAATGAATATGAGACTGTTCTACAGTGCATTACAAAAAACCCCCTTTTTCATCATGTAGCAGTATACAAGATTGTGTGTAGAAACAGTCATTTATTTTTAAACTGTAAGCAAGTTTCCTTTCTCATAGAACAAGATTTACACTTAAATATTGCAATCACTAGTCTAATTTGGTTAACAATGCTAGAGTCTGACAATTTAAAGAAACTGTTTAAAGGCTCAAAATGCCATCTTTTAGGCCTTCTGTAACAACAAGATTTTTTTTTTCCTTTTTTTTTTTCCACTAAGGCTAGTTAAAGCTGTAGTATAACCCATTTCTATCCGATAAACTTATCACTAGTATGCTAAGAACTTCTGAATTACCTTGCAAAGCCCTTTAAATGGCATCAACTCACCAGTGCCAGGATGTTGAATTAGCAGGCTGCAGCCGGCGCTTCACGGCAGCCGTGGGGTGTGTGTGACAGTCGTGGTCACCGGTGACACCATGGTGGCACTGTCCCACTGTCCCCGACCCTCCCGAATCCTCACACCGGGCTGGAGCCCGGCGCAGGGGGACATGGGCACACTGCAGCTTTAACAGCCTGCTCTAGGTTTCCAGCCAGGTGTCCCTTGTATCATAAATTATCCAAAGGAAAACACTCTAAATAATAAATTAAATATTACTTATAAAAAGTACACCCTCCCCCCCCAACCGCCCCATCCCAAACATGGTGACAATTCACAAACGTAAGGAATTGCCAAGTCTATTTTACAAGAATAAAAACAGCATCGTTCCTTCTCCCACTGATGTTACTTCCTTGCGCCTGGAAATACACACACAGCATGCAACGAAGCATGCCTGTGGGTGCTGTACCGTGTTCTCCAGCCAGCCAAGAGCAGAATGAGGATGCGTTCAATGCCTTTTTGCTGAGTACTTTAAAAAACCCCCTTCTTCCATCCAGCTTCCAGGTATCCAGCTCAGAATGGAGACAAGGGGTTGCAAATTCACCGCCTTCTGCTTCCTACTGGTGTTGATCACAGAGGGCTTCCCTTACCCACCTAATCTCCTTAGGGTTTTAATAAGCAACCTGATAGCACTGCCAGCTCTCATCCTGCAAGAGGCTGCGCCTGTTTTTACCTTGGCTAATGCTAGAGGTGGTTCATTCCTGATCACAGCAGCATGTGCAAGCATCTGATGGATTTGCAGGATTCAGCATTAGGCACTAGCTAAGAGGGCATTCCGGGAAAGGGCCCTTGGTGAGCTACAGCAGGAATTACACCATCAGCTCTGACCACATGAAAAAATGTCTAATGATTCCCTAGGTAGGGAAGTACCCGGGGATATCCCCAGCGCTAACTCACTCCCATCCTTCTGTGTGTGAGCAAGCGCTGCCATTGTTTTGCTTGGTGTTTTCTGTGTTACACTGTGTGTTTTGGCAGGAGGTGTCAGAGCAGGGAGCGCGCACTGCGAATGTGCCCCAGTGCTCTGGAGAGCGCTACAAAACCTTATCAAGTTATCTGTTCCTTAGAAATGTCAGGGAAGGAATGAGGGCAGACGCGCAGCAGTCCTACCTAAAACAGCTTTTAGATACACTGCTCTGGGAAGCAGCCGGTGAAAAGGTGCTCCTGTGAAAAAACAAAAGCAAGGCAACTAAAAGAAGAGGCTTAAGGAGTGCTGATGCAAAGAACAGCCACTTTGTGGCAGAATCTCATTGCAGCATCTGCCACGCGATGTCCCAAGCCACACAGGACCTTGTGGATGAGATTTCCTGGATCATACTGGGATGTGCAGGCTGGGTGCTGTGGGGGGAGCAAGGACCAGCCTTCAAAGCACTTGCAAACCTGTTGGGAAACTCTGGAATAGGCACTCCTGCCTAATGCTACATGGCTGTCTCTGTGCTCCCCCAGTTTCTGGCTGCCTTTTAACTGGAAAAACCAGTTCCCATACATGTGGGTGTTCAAACAGCCACACCAGTATAAGGGGTACAGAACTTCTCACTCACTGACAAATGACATTACGAACCCTACAGCAAAATTTTGGCTGTGTCAATGTCCAGATCCAAACTTGGACGTAATCAAGACGATATGCAAGAACAGCAAGCAGAATACCTGCCCCTCTTCCAAAAAATTAAACAGCTTCAGTGAATGACCAAACATTTCCCCAGAAGTAAGTATCCAAGACAAAAAAGCTGAGCTAGGGAATGCTCAGTCTTTTGAACCATTGATATTTTTCCATTTTAAGGTCTTGGAGCAAAAAAACAAATAGGGGTGGAGAATTAAAATAAACTGTAATAAATATATCCTTTTTTGGTCGCTGTTTTTATTTTCCCACCTGTTTATGGCAGCCCTGTTGTACTGATTAGCTGATGATCTTCCATGGTAACATCGAGCTTCACAAGCCCATCACGCACTGACAGATTTCTCACTGCATTTTTCTGGGAGTGTCCGCGCCTGACACAGTCACGGGCTATAAATATTCTGGCAGTTGAGGAATTTGTCAAAATACAAAGAAAATCTCAGCCAAGCTCCCTGCCAAAAAATAGAGCATCGGGAAAATACAGCATGGAAGTTTTTGCACTAAAACATCGGAATTTTGCAAGTTACGTAGTTCACACATAAGGTGAAATTTTAAAAGAAATGTCTGGTTAATATTTAGGTAGGTATTGTACTAAAATCATCCTCAAATGAAGGCTGGGAATGTCTCCAATGCTCCTTAGGACAACACCACCAAAAGTCGGTGTTGGATGGCTCAGGGGAGGTGAAGGGTAAAGCCCTTTCCTGGTTGTCAAGTGAAGGTCTGAAGGAAAATAAATAAAAAAAAATTAAAAATCCCCAAACCCAGTGTTTATATGGAATAATTGAGTTTCACTGGCAACTGCTGAACTTAAATTGAAAAGAAACTTCTTACTCATTTGTTTAAGGGGAAAGGGAGCGGCTGTGTCTTGCTTGGGCTGAGACAATGGAGTTGTTCCTTCCTGCGGGCAGAGTACATGAGCGTTTGTTTCGGTGTTGACCTTGGCCTAGGTCTGTGACTGTTACTGAATTAAATAGGATGAGCCTGAAATCAGATACGTTCCATACAGTGCAAGAAAGGCCACACTCACACGAGGGCCAGAACAACCTGCAGATTTCAGGGGCTTGGTGTTGAGTTGAAGAATGACACCTCAACAAAGCGAGGGGGCTGACCAACGCCAAAGCTCCTGGACACTGCAACGCTTGTGTCCAAACCAAACCAAATCCAACTTGCAAACCTCTTTGTGGCTCATCTTACTGTAGGCAATTTGCGATTGTTTTACACTTGTTCCTGGATTAATATTCCGTGATTTAAAAAGGTGCAGTGACGCTCTCTGAAGTCGTTGGGGCAGTTTCTGTTCTCAGCTATCTTGCTGCCAATCAAGTTATTTCATAAATGATAACTGAGAAAAAGATTTGACCTTATGTTCTTATTTCAAAAATGTCAATCTCTGCAAATACGGAGGGGGAGCTATTAAAAAGTGGCATTAAGCCTTCTTTTTTTTTGAGTTAAAATAGAGGTAGTGATTTATAGAGCCTGGGTTTTCATTGGGAAAGATTTGTGCATTTTACATTTAGTAGAGGTTTTTGGTTACAAATCTTTCCAAACTGGAAAGCTCAGCCTTCCATGCAAACAAGATTTTCTCACTCCTGAGAAATATTTCATTAAAATCTTAGCAAATTGAATAACAGGGCATCTTTAAAGGAGCATTTTCACAAACACACTGGAGTTCCTAACGAAGCATTTGAATTCCTCCTTGACATCTGATTTCTTTTCCAACACCGGGCCATAGAAAATAATCTGAATTATTACTTCTGTTGCAGTGCCATTTTACTCAAAATATTTTATTCGGAGATTCAGATATAATTACCCACCTAATAAAAGGAGCTATTAGGTTGTAAAGATCCTATCCTTTCCATGCTCTTTTAAAATTATGACCCACTCAAGCTTGAAATCAAAGGCAGAGCTGAATGGAATAATTCATCTGAAACTCTCTTATTGGGTTTTGCAGCCTCCTAACTGATAAATATGCAAATTAGTTTCCTTTTGGTGATTCAGCTGCATAAACAGAGATTAATGCTGAATGCAGCCGAAAATTTAGCAATAAAATGTATGCACACAAAATCTAGCCAATTCAACCAGTTATGGTTGTCAATAAACACCGTAACGTGCAGCTAAAGCACTAGGACAAGGAGAGGGAATCCCTAAGGATGGTTCCCGGTATTCTGCTGCTCTCCACTCTTTTCTCTCTGTTCTCATGGAGTACTGCTGCTCTCAGCCAGGAAATACCACACTTGCAGAAAAAAACTCCTAAATAATTTATCAGGTATTTACCGGCCTCTGTGGTTCTTCCTCCAGGCTCATGTCCTGCCTGTGGGAAGCACCACTCCATTGCCCTGCTCATCCACTGCCCATCATCATCCAAGGTGGATGGGTCATCACATCAGAGACATCCTGGGAAGCAGGGTGGATGGGAAAGGCCGGAAAGGCAAGGAAGGCAAAGGAGGCAAATTCAGCTCTGTTTTTCATTCTGCTCCAGCTTGTGGTGGCCCCAGCAGCGCTTCCCAATGCCATCATGGTCTGGCACAAAGGCCACTCATCCGCAGACATGTTTTATTACACGCTTAAGCACGTAATGACTGCGTGTCAGAGAAGATTGCTTATCACGTCCTCTTTTCGCAAGTGCACGCCGGCTGGCTGGCAGCAGGCCACCAATGCAAACTCAGACTTTAATTTTTCCCCTTTTTTCCTTTTTTTTTTTTTTTTTTTTTATTTTTACATTCCTGGTTCTCTGTTTTTCCATACATAAAACATTAACTACGAGAGGAAATGCTGAAGTGGCTGAATTTTACAGCCACTCACTAATCCCCACCTCTCGCGAGAGATAACTGACAGAGACAACAAAAGAAATTAGTAATTCGTCTTTTCATTTTGTGCTGTTGGGAAAGCTTCCAAATTTTTGGTGTTGTGGTGTGATCATCTGCTATGGGTGTTTTTGTAGTCAGTAATTATATATTTAAAAAAACCCAAAACCAAACGAGTGACCTACAACACTGCCTCATTAATGGCACAGTCTATGTTTAAAAACATACTTGCATGAGGTAAGACTAGATCTACACAAAGAGCTACGAACCTCTACGGAGTAAAACATGAGTTAGTCATGACAACTTCAGCTCTACAAATACTAGTAGATCAAAATGAGCAATCTGGTAGCATCAGCTAATGACCCCATGGTGACAACGTCATTTGCTTTCATGCTTTCATCACTTTAGATGCCACATCTAAAGTTCTGTAACATCTCCATTACTATTCTTTGCTTCTTCTTTGTTTATGCTTAATCATTCCTTTCAGGAATTTGCAGGCATCTTCCTTGCACTAAAGGAGTGATACCAGCAAGAAGATGATTTGCGATGGGGTTGTGTATGTGGGTAGTATGAGCGAAATCCTGGTATGTTGCAATGCTCTGGGATAATTATCACCTCATCAAGAGCTGTTAGAAGGCTGAGCCTGTGATAGCATTGAGCTGCTTCATTAGCCCCTCCAAACTGGCCATCTGTTCACTCAGATCATCCTGCTCATAAACCTGCAAGTGAACAAACACACACACATAAGCGGCAGTGGGACAGGAACCGAAACCCCCAGACAGAGCCAAGGACATGGCCCCATGGCAGAGACCTCCCAGGACCCCCAACCAGGATGTCCTCCTTGGGGACCTGGAGCATCCAACAATGGCCTGATGCTTACAGGTTGGCTAACAAAGCTTCTCTGGGATCAACAGAGGGGCTGAAAACCAGGGGTGACCATGCTAAAACAATGTGAAATGTTAACAGCCATCCTCTGAGTCCACATTTCCCCAGCCCCCTCCCTTCCACTGCATGCATTCATGTTTGGGGGGGGGGGGACACACAACAAAACCAGTTTTTGCATCCAAAAGTGGCGTAAAATGCTCATTTAAACACATTCTATCTCAGGGCAGGTTGCAACAGTTGATCGAGCAATTAGCTGAATTTCTCTTCACTTGCTGGTGGTTGGGAATTTCTATCATAGCCTTCAGTGGGAGCTGAGGAGTGGGAACAGGTTTCAGAAGCTCCCGACAGGGTTGAAGGAAAGCAATTCCCTGGGGTATGGTCAACTGGGAATCTGCAGCAAAACTGCGCCTGTTTTTGAGAAACACTGACCTCAAACATGACCAAGGCAAGAGCAAGAGGAGTGGTCCCCTGCTTTCAGACACTGAGGGAGCTCCAATATTATTTACTTCACTCCTATTTATTTATCTTGCCCAATAAAAGATCTAGCACTGCTGTATAAGCCCTGCAATCCCTGAGGTGGGAAGAACAGGCATCTTAAGAAAGCACCTGCAGAGCCAAACTTTGAAGAAGACTAATCTCCAAATTTTAGCCTTTCATCCCAAATTCTGACCACCTGATGAGCTTGTTGCCTGCGCTGTTATTGCCTGTGACTGCCTTCACACTTGTGGAGCTTTGGCAGTGTCTCTTCTGAGAGCTGAATTGTACTGCTGTGATAAGGTATTGAAAGCTGAAATTGCACTTCATGTTACTAAATGTCCTGTGTTAAATTACTCCTTATGCCAGCAGTCTTACCATGGAGGGGATTTTCTTTCCTGTTCCTATTCCGGTAAGAGATTCCATGTATCTTAATCGTCCTGCATCCCCTTTCCCAGCAAAACACTAGAATCCTAATGCAACTATATGCAGAAGTATATATTTATGCCTGTTACAACAACAAGCAGGAATCAAACACTGTTGTCCTGCATTAACCAGGCAGCAGACCCAAACCATCCATGCATGTTTAAAGAGAATCATTTGTCTTCAGCAAGGCTGAACACATTGAAGGATTCACTAACAAAATGTTGGATAAATCACTGCAATAGTGCCTGGCAAGAAGTTGTCCTGTGCAAGAAGATGAAAAGACGTGGTACACAACATGTATTGAATGTATTCCTTTTTTCCCTTGTTCATTTTCTTTTGCACAGTTTCATCTTCTGAGTCATGTAAGTCCTTTCTCTAACAGAGTCTTAATAGGAGTGAAAAGATTATTCTAATTAGTCCATTTTTTCAGTTTCACTTACCTACCCCTTCAGTGTTACTTTTCTCACCATTATCTGCTATTACTCTACACTAAATTTTCCTGCCAAAATTATTTTCTTCCCTTATTGTGCTTCTCACCCCCTCTTTCTCTCCTGATAGCTCAGTGTGCTGAGGAGAGGCTGTGTGAGTTGTCCCATGGATAATATTAACACAGATTTTAAGTATGCATTTCTCCTCCATATCACATAGTCCATTAAAGCCAACAGCAAAGTTTTACTGGCTACCAAAACTTTTTACTAGCGTTCTAATAGCTGTCAGTGTAATGTATGCTGTGCAATACCCTAGGTAAGGAGGGATGGACCGTTATTTAAAAATTAATGTGTAGATTGGGGATTAGAGAACAGAGCTCGATGGTGACGAGCCTCGCAAGCAGGCTGGCTCTGACAGATGGTTCTTACATTTGCAGAGTCCTCAGTCTGCTTGTGCCCCTCTTCTGCAACCTCCGGGGCTGTGGGCACTGAGACGGGCAGCAGAGGTGACCTGGCTTTTCCTGCCAAGCCAAGGGATGCAGTTTTGACTTGAGCCTTGGGGAGGTTAGGCCCTGGAAAAAGAAACAGAAGTCACCCTGAGAACCTGTTGGCATGAAAAAGGTACTGCAGTGAAATTTGGGGGATTATAGGCAAAATGCATCTGGTTTTACTCTTGCCATATGTCTTCATTTGTAGAAGTCTCCTTAAAGGTAATTTCCAACCTTGATTCTATGATTCCCAGACAGACTTACACTGCTTCTTCTAGGCCAGGCTGGCCGGGGCTTGGAGCAAGCTGCTGTAGTGGAAGGTGTCCCTGCCCATGCCAGGGGGTTGGAACTGGATGAGCTTTAAGGTCCTTTCCAACACAAACCAGTCTGGAATGCTATCATTCCAGGAGAAGCACCAGAGCCAACACAAACACTTTCTAAAACCTCTTCAGTTATACTTCAAATATTGAGGGTCTAAACCCCAGTGCTGCACCCAGCAGAACTGATGCCCAGGGCTGTTGGGTGAGCCTGTAGCAGATTGGCAATTTTCTGTTGACACCACTTTTTGAAGAATGCTCTTCTGCAGAAAAAATTTTCCGCATGGAAACCTAAGCCTTCCTGGGAAAAATACCTTGAAACGTGGCATCCCAGGAAATGATGGAATATCGGGCAGGGAACTGCCAGATTGATGTTGTGTTTGAAGGAGAAGATGAGACTGAAGAGCTCCTCCTGTCCACCCTACAAAGCTGCAGTACTGCTGCTTGGCAAAAGAGGTGTCAGCTGCAGCACTGCTTCAAGCGCTGCCCTTTAAGGATGCATCAGCTGAGGAGCCTCAGCTCTCTTCCAGAGGAAATGAAAAATTCGTTGTCTCTTTAAATCATTTAAAGCATCAAAGAGTAAAACCTGTGTCCTGGACGCTGCCTCCGATGAGCGCAAGTTGCCTGGTTCTACGCAAGACACTGCTGGAGACCCAAGGGCTGCCAGATGAAACGGGGCACACAAGACATTGGTTTTAAGTGCATGGGGATAGCTTTAAAATTAAAAGCTGCCATGCAAAGCCTGGCTGAGGTCCTGTATCTCACCCGTCACAGATTCAAGGGCAAAACCGGACACAGCAGTTTCAGGTTTGCTTACTCCCAGCGTAGTCTTGCTCCTCTGAAGCTATGCCTTGAACATTCCTACAACCTGCACAGGGCCAAATGCATTCCAGTGAGTGTCCTCGGTACTTGTGTCATCCACTTAAGGTTTCCAAAGTTTATTCTTCCTGCGTTCTCTATTAACATTAATCCACTTTGATGCCTACTTGTGCTCTAAGGCAAGTTTCATGTTCATATCTTTAAATATGCAACCTCCAGGCTAATACTTGCTCTTGCTTGGTTGGATTCATCATGTACCAGCGACAGTCAAATCCCACCAGCTATCCCCACCAGGTAACAGCAGATCCTTTCTGGCACAGGGCAGGCTCCATGTGGGAGATTTTCATTTCTCACAGGAATTGAGCACAATTTTTATTCTGCTTATTGAAGACCAATTGAAACCATCGAGATGAATCATAAATAGATTTTTCCTATGTATTTCTTCAACTATCTTAACAGTGGGATTGACTGTGCCCTCAGCAAGTCTGCCAATGACACCAAGCTGTGTGGTTCAGTTGATACACTGGAGGGAAGGAATGGCATCCAGAGGGACCTTGACACGCTTGTGAGGTGGGATGATGCCAACCTGATGAAGTTTAACCGTGCCAAGTGCAAGGTCCTGCACCTGGGTAGGAGCAATCCCAGGCACAGCTCCAGGCTGGGCAGAGAAGAGATTCAGAGCAGCCCAAGGAGAAGGACTTGGGGGTGTTG
>WYDI02015947.1:0-53519 GCA_009867235.2 Psittacus erithacus | reverse complement strand
TGGTGTTATCACCGCTGTTCCCAGACCAAAACCAGAAACACAGCACTGCACCAGCTACTAAGAAGGAGAAAAATGACCACTGCTGCTGAACCCAGGACAATGCCAAAGAGTGAGAAAAGTAAATAATCAGTTAAATGGTATGGACAGAGAATTCAGCAAAATGTCCCTGTCAGGAACACTTGCAGATAGTGGTAATGGTGACAACTGGTGACCTCCAGTTGATTTGAAGCTTGATTTGAAGCACCAGAATATGGACCATGGAGAGAAAAAGTAGTTAGAGGCTGGGATGGAACAAGCAGGTAGGACCCTTCAGTCTGTTTTCTGTAATGAAATTTTGCTTTGTTTTATGCACTATGGCATTGCTCTTGAAGACCTGGAGGAGAAACTACTGTTGAAGAAGGATCAATGTGACTCACTGGCACTTCTGCAAAACAGTGACTATTAAAAGAGTGTAAATTTGGGGCTTGGCTGGGACTTACAATCTTAGCACAGTTTGCATGGTACCCACCTGTGGTGAGCTCAATCCTTTTGGTTATAGCAACGAAAGAGTCAAAGAAATCCAACAGTAGTGAGGAACAGAGATTAAGGGGTCCAGTTGCAATCATGCCTAAAGAAAATCATCCCTGGGCTGGATTCCTTACAATTCTTGTCCGTTGACAATGAAACCTGTTCAGACATCCACAGTACCATTCCTTCAAGCTGCTGTAAATTCAGCCCTGAAGCCAAATGATATAATTTTTCTAACGAGATTTGCCTGCTTCCAGGAATATACTAAAGGCTCTAAAGCACATTTATGATCATATATAAGTCAGATAGTATATCATGCATGGTACAGACCATATGCAGCATAGCTACACGTGACATATGCACACAAAGTTCAATAACCTTGAATAGTGGTATATGCCTGAACTTGATACTGTTTGACATTTTCAGCTCTCACATTGGGCTCATCGTACAGGTGATCTGCTGTGTGATCTGTTATGTATATATTTCCTTCTCCTTTTCCCCTGTGAAACAGGAGCAGATAATTTCCATGATATCTATGTGAGGATATGTGGAGTATGAAAGTATCTTTTTTTCTGTAAGATTATCTGACCAAGGACTGTGTCAGATGTGATGATAAGGAAAAGAGGAGAGCCAAACACACAGATACAAACAACCTGACTGAGTAGTGATAACAAAGTCCATAACCAGAAGCAAACCTGGTTAGTGGCACTAATTGATAAGGATAGTGGAGTGTGAGAATGCTGATTCCAGAAAGGGGATCTGATTAAGGAGCGCCTAAAATCAGGCTGATAAGAAAAGGAGAAGGCAAAAAACCATAGAGACACAGTCCTGACAAACAATGGTGGATACTATGAGAAGAAACAAACCTTGCTCGTCATACTAATTGATACATTATTCCAGAAAAGCTAACCTGGACTTTTAGAAGTTTTTATAAACTTATAAACTGATAAGTTTATAACTGGAGGATTTGGGGTAGGGTGGATGAAGAAGACCAGAGGAGACGGCAGTGGTAGATCTGTCCAAAGCAATGAAGAAATGTTTAGGGGAAGGAACAAAGAGAGGAACAGGCAGGAAGGGGCAGGAAAGGACTTAAACCAGCGCTGGTCAGTACGCTTGTCTGGCTGACCTCTGCACCTCGTCACCACAGGCTGTCCTATCTTCTTTAAAACTTTTCTTAACTATGTCTCTGTGTAATCTCACTCTTCATCCCATGTGTGTGAGTGGTGCATGGATAGAGTGCCAGGGACTGTCAAGAGTGGACTGGGAGCCAGCTATTGGAGTCAGACTGGGGGTGTAGGTGCCCCTACATACTATGTGTAGGTATTGGTATTAGTGGAGGGGAAGACACTTGCGAATATTGAATGCCTGTGGGATGAGTGTATGAGTGAGTGCATCTGTTTGCAGAGGGCACTGACCTAGATCAGAGAGCGAGAGTAGGTGGCCAGACAGCAAATGTGTGTGTGCTTGTGAACCTGAAGTGTCATATGTGTGCCTTCACTAATGACCTTCAGTGTCTGCCAGCCCAAAAGGAAGAGGGGACAGGACAGGGGCAATGGGCACAAACTGAAACACAGGGGGTCTGAACACCATGAAACCCATTTGTTTGGTTTTTTCTCACTGTGAGGGTGGCCAAGCACTGGCACAGGTTGCTCAGAGAGGTTGTGTAGTCTCCATCCTTGGAGATAATCAAAAGCCATCTGGACATGGTCCTGGGCAGTCAGCTCTAGGTAGCTTTGCTTAAGGAGGTGGCCATCAGAGGTCTCTTCTAACCTCAGCCATTCTGTGCTTCTGTGACTGATTTGTCTGCGCTTATGTCTGTTGTGATTCCTGTATGTGGGCGCTGTTATGAACAGTAACCCCTACAGCTGGCAGCAAGTAAAGCCTGAAGGCATTAAAATAGACTTTGCATGGTGTTACCCAGCATTGGATTTGTGACTCTTGCCTGCATTTCCCAGGGTGGTGAAGCCTCTGCACCTACATGACTGCTGCCTAAGTAGTTCCTGTCTCTGCCCTCTTACAGCCTGTGGTTGTGTCTGGATTTAATTTGTTGTTGCTGACACTGAGATTAGTTGATAGAGATAACTGTTGCTGCAGCAGATATCTGCAGAGCATGCTGACTCTTGCATAAATATACAAGGGTAAGACAAAAGTCTTTATGGTCCTCATCTTTGCACTTGGTTGAAAAAAAAAGATCTCATTATAATGGTAAGTGAGGAGGTACCACTGAGCTGATATATTGATAGTGGGATCTCCTGTGGTATGGTTTGTCTAACTGGCTATACTCAGTAAACTGTAGTAAATACTTTTGTTTTCATTGTTTTATCAGAAACACTTCCAAAAGATTTTATTAAATTAAAAAAAACCAAAACCGAACATTTGAAATCTGAGCCATAACTTCACAGCTCCCGTGAGAAACTGTAATTTGCTTGTCTCACCTTAAAATTTAGCAAAGCATATTTAACTAAGCATTCCTGCTGGCTGAAACCCCAATTTTAATTAAAGTATTGCAGTCAGCCTATTACAAACTCTAGAGTACTTTATGCTACCCGATGCAGTGGAAAATATACTTTTGTTGCCACTTGCAGTAACTCACCAAATCAGTAGTTGAAACACTCCCCTGCAAGAGGGAACTCTGTATATTCTGTTTGTGGCTGAACTAACCCTCTGTCAACTTCTAAAGGAGGCATTAAATTAAGAAGGGTATAAATCAGGGTTTTCCTGAGTCAGTAAAACCTTACTACTGAGTCTGATGTGCTCGAGAATAAGTCCTTGGGCAGCAGAGTGTCACATTACAGTTTAAACATCTACTGAGTGATTGACTCGCTGCAACTTAGTGGTGTGTTTGTCTTCTTACACCTAAAAAAAGGATATTTACTAAGAGATTCACTTTATTTTATCTTGCAGGGAAAAAGTCACAACATTTTGTATATTCAGGTATTTTAGTATTTGTTCAAAGGCTTGTACTAGGAGTGAGTGGTGTAATGGATGCAGTTCAGTCTAGCTCTGTTGAATTGCTGCTTGAATATCTCTGTCTGGGGATTAAACCAGCTTCTAGCAAGTATTTTGTTTTGTTTTGTTCAGCTGCCATTGTCCTCTCTCCTGGGAGCTCCACAGCCTTCCCTTGGTTGCAATAGTCTCTTCCTTTTCCTCCTCAAAACATCTTGACTCTTCTGTGGTCTCATGTTCGCACAGCCTATCCTCATTTCTGGGGAGAGTTGTAGCTTTGGCAGTTTGCAGTTGCATGTGGCCTTAAAATACTTGCAAGTTGGGCACCGAGAAAGAAAATAAAAAGGTTCTAATAGAAGAAGAGAAAATGCATCAAGAAAAATGAAAATAAGCAGAAAGCCGAAGGTAGAGAGAGGTGTTTAAGCTTCTTAAGAGCCAGAGTTGTTCTGTCCCCACCTGAAAGAGGCAGTCAGGTGTGTTTTCCCATGGGAATCTGTGCTCAGCTGCATGAACGTGTGTACAGTGCTGTCAGCTGTCAAGTGTATCTGTCTCCTCCCTCTTGTTTGCTAATCTTTATAAGCAGGTGCACTGCCTCCAAAATTGTTTTAAATTAAGTGTTTCAGGAGGTGGCATTCTCTTTTGAAAAAGACACAGCCTATTTGGTACATATGTGGACCCCATACTCGACAATCCTGAACTTCTGACCAGAAGCAGTAACTGAGGAAAGAGCACGATTTATTTTTCATACTGTTGAATGCATGCATTACTTTGTCTTTCATTTGTAACACCAAGCAGGGTGCTATGACCTGGGTAGCTGTGAGGGAAATCCAAGAGAGCTCTCTATGATCACCACTGCCCTGTATCCATTGCTCTAGCATGGCCTTACATAGCTTACCACAGGGTTTTGTGAATAATTAGGATTGCTGCAGAGATGAGGAACTTCGTTGCTAGTTACCAAGCTTTTAATTTATATGAAACTATAAATATGCTGCAAACATTTGAAGAATTCAAGCTGTAACATATCACAAAGCTGAACTTCAGAAGCTGCCATGCAAAGATGCGTTAAGTCTTCTTGGAACTGGAGAAAGCTCAAAGCACAAGGCCACTATTAAGACACTCTTGCAGGCTAAAAATGTATCTCTTCTAACACCTTTACATTTCATTTCATTACTGTATGGATGTTTCCTCCAGCAGCTAAAAAAGCTAATGCATCTTTTTTTCTGAGCTCCATTTCAGGTCTTTGTCTTCCCCTTTACTGGAGTAGCTGATCCGTTACTTAAGCCTGTATCCCACATCAAGGGACTGGTATAAGATAAGGAATAATTCTAAAACACCTCATTTGCAAAAGGATTTTAGCACATGCTCAGTTTTAAGCACTTGAATAATCCTTTTGGTACCCTGCTAAATCTCTGCTTAAAAAGAAAAAACACCTCTTAGGGAAGAACTTCTATTTGGGAAGTGGGATCAGGGGAAGATGCCTTTAGTGTCAGGCAGGAAGTTTGTTTGAGAATGTAATGCAAATTATTTATTAAAATGCTGGATAATATTTGGTGCTCTGCTGCCTAAATTTCAACACCGAGTAACACAATAGTGCAGTTTTCTCTTCTATCCTATTTTGTGAGTACTTACAAAGAGAAGGAGAATTTATTTATTGACTTACCTGGAGACATCCTGAGACTAGCCCCACTGCATGGATTGTTCTTGCCTATGGTATGTTCCCCAGAGCCCTCAGGGTGCACTTTAACATTTTTGACATCCATACACACCCTGAAGAAAGAACTTTAAATAGAAGAGAGATCAAGTGTAAAGGCAGACAGAGCAGGCTGTACATTCCTCCAATTCTTTAAAGATAATCAATATAGAACAAGAAATTAAAAGCAGAGAGTGTAATCAGAACTTTAAAGTTTTCCTGCAAACTGACCTTTTACCTCCCACAGGAAAAGGCAGTAGGAGAGAAGGAGCTAAGCAAAGTGGGTTTGCTCTGGATTATTACATGCCAATTACTTTGGCAGCTGCTCCGAAGCAACATTTATGCTCAGTGCATATGTGCGCATTCCACTGTGTCTGTCTCTGTAGGTCTAATTCTGTCAGACTGAGTTATAATTTAAGACCAGTGGGAAGAAGGGAGAAGTCTGTGTCAAGCAAATGGTAGTCCTAGACAGTAAGAAAGTAGGCAGATCCTTACCAGAGCTATTTAGAAAACTTGGATGAATACTGCGGATGTGATACGAATCAGTTTGTTAAAGGCTTTTCCACATTTTGCCTTTCTTCCCATATGCATATGCATAAGAAGAAAGTGTGACTTTAAAGAACATTGTTCATGTATCAAAGTTTCTTATACCAAGCACTGGAAGATCTTAGTTGTCATTTAGTGACTTTGGTCTTGACTGCATTCCTGTATAAGTAAATTGACATTGTTATTTTATAATAGTTTGAATATCAACGAATTCCCCACTTATTATATGTTGCTGATTCACTGGCTATTTGCATCATTATGGGCCAAGACATGTGGGTTGATTAGGTCTGCCATATAGCTAGGTTTTCCCAGACATGTTGCCATATTTCCAGATAGAATAAGAGGAATGTAATTACTTCCTTATGCTTGTCACAAAGCCTTGTCAGAGACCCTTCCCTTCCTTTCCCTTCCTTTTTCTTCCAGCATAAGGGCTCACATAATGGGAAAAATCTCTGTGGGGTTGTGTACCACCAGAATGGAGCAGATAGAGCCCACACTCACCAGCTCTGCAGAGCAAGCGCCGCTAGCCCATTGCATCTGAACATGTCAAAGTCACCACAGCAGTGCCTTTGAGCTTCTGGATAGAAATCTTGGAGTGCTACAAACACTAAACCTCCAGTTTAGTTGCTAGTAATCAGCGACCATCAGGGCCTCACAGAATTTAGTGCTTTGGCTGTGTTTTTTTCCTCTGCCTGTATATGTCTCTGTGCATATTAACTCTTCCTACTTTACCTGCAAAACATAGAAAAGCCTCTCTCAAATTGACTGGTGACATTACGGAGATGGAAATAGTGATCAGAAAGTGGTCAATATGTTGCTATGCCTTTGCATATTGCAACCATGTTCTCAAATTCAGGGAGCTCTTAATGAGGCAACAGGGAGGCTCATTTTACAGCCTGAGACACCAAGGGCATTTCATGTCTCTGCTAATAAGATTCTGGAGTTTATATCTCCTCACTGGTCTTCTAAGTTAATGATTATTTTAAAGAATCAATAATTTCTAAATAAAAAGTTTAAACTGTTTTCTGACATGAAAATGTTTCCAATGTACTTGGTATTGCTGTGAAAAGAAACCCCGCTCTTAATATAAACAACTCTTTTTAGGATCAAGGTCTATCTTTTATTAAAACACAGAGTAGAATTGCACATGGTGTAGGGCTTTTCTTCTGCATTTATAATCGCATCCTTATTTCCTATTAGGCTGACCTCACTTTTTGGAGAATCACTTGGTTAGTTCTAAATATAGCACTGCATCTTCCCTTAAATGGGAGTGAAGGGGCAGTAGCCTTTAGAGAGGGGAATTATTTTTGTTTTCCTCAGCCAGAGTTTACTAAGCTGGGAAAGGCTGGTCTTCCTCTCTGTATCGAAATTTTTCTGTATCCCTCGGTAAGTCCGTTTTTCATCTAGGTTTTTCTTGTTCAGAGCAAGTGAGGGTGATTGTGTGAGGTGTTGTGTGCTTCTCTGTAAGAACATGAATTACCTTCTTTGGGGAAAGGAAGCAATAAACAGGACATAGATTGATTTATGAAAAGATACTAAAAAAAGTAAAGTAAAATTGTTTCCTTCTGTGTATAGTAAGCTCGATTTTATTCTATATTACATTTCCTATGTTCTTTCAACATATAAAGAACTACATTATGCTCTCTTGGTATATGAGCTTCTACAACCACACATATATTGGCAATGCAACTTTCTTGTATGCTATACTGTGTAAGAAGACAAAACATGATTTATCTGAAGTATGTGTGTAAATAATCAAGCATAAAGTCCTATAGTAGCTGGCAAAACTATTTGGCATGCTGAAGAATAGGATGTAGCTAGGACAAAAAATTCTGCTTTAATATTTTGTCTACCAAACTTCCAATCACGTCTTCAGAAGATGCATTTCTGGTGTCTGTATTGCTCTAGGCTATGTGATGTGTTCTGTGCCACATGAAAATTCCAGCTAAATACTACTGATAGAGCCTTGGGAAATCATGTTCGTGCTCTTGAAAATATGCCTGTGTGTTGATAATACCTATTGAGCCAATGAAAATGTT
The DNA here is from genome assembly GCA_009867235.2 of Psittacus erithacus. Taxonomy (NCBI): domain Eukaryota; kingdom Metazoa; phylum Chordata; class Aves; order Psittaciformes; family Psittacidae; genus Psittacus; species Psittacus erithacus. Next base: position 45,791 of record WYDI02015947.1, on the reverse strand, counting down.
GTAATGAAGGATAATGAAATTAGGGATGATGGGAAGTGACTTTTATCATCTCATTGTCTCGCGCTCCTTGCTGTCCGTTTGAGGGGATGTAATGCAGTTGCCAAGTGAAGGGAAATCTTAGAACTTCATTGTAACATGTTGCAACTTCTTGTGTATTTGCAATGTTAGAATGGTGAGGTTTAAAGTTGATGTGGGCAAATTCAGCCTTATTTAATTCCCAGTCATGTAAAATCATGAATTCATAAGAAAGCATCTCTGGGTTCTTTTATAAATTTATTAACAAAGAATAGACACATCTGTGATGGCCAGTGTTGTCAGCTGCTTGAAAATGCTGCTTTGCTGGATATTCAGATTACTGGAATTCGATGAGAGAACTCCAGATTAAGGTTTACTGAGAAAAGTAATACATGCACTTCTGGGGATAATTTGAACCAGATTGAACTTGTCCACAAGATTTCTGTTTAAAACTGGTTTGTGAAACTAAGATAATATTATTCCTATACAAAGGAAATACGATCAGTAAAACTTAAGACCAGCTATGATGTAGCTAAAGATGTCAGAAAAGACAAGCTTGCTAAGCAATGTCTGGAATTCAGTGGGGTTTAAGCAAATGAGAATTCCATATGTTTTTTGATTTTAGAAGCATTTGTATTCTGTTGTCAAAAAACTTAAAACTGAATTCTTATTATGCAGAAGGGAAAAAAACTCTTTAATGGAAAGGACAGAAGAATCTTAAAATGATAGTATATTGTGTATTTTTTTAAGTTCATCCTCTTTAATACACAGAACATGATTTTCTGTGTGAGATCTAAATACACACATGTGCACAGAGATAGAAGACTGGAGAGACATATTAACGTTTTAAAAGTTTATTACCAAAATGGGGAAGATGGTATCAGACCCGTCTACATCCCATTCTGTTTTAGGCTGCAGCGTCTACAAGCTACATAATGATTCATGCTGGTTTTACAAGATTTCCACCAAAGCAAGCTCCCTGGGGGAAAATGTTCTTATGTTTTTATCTATGGCAATTTCTACAGGACTGATATAACCAACTGGAAAGGACCACGTGTTTTCTGAGGCAATATGGTAATTCTTTAAGCTGGTCAGCAGAATCAACTGATGACTAGAAGGTCATCAGTTTTTCCTTTTGTTTTTATCTTTCACTGTGGTATATAGGTTGTATTGAATGTTATATATTTTATCAGCTAAATAGCATGAGCTTTAATGTACCATGGAAGTATAAGTCAGTGAAACAGGGCTTCCTAAACATACTTAACTTTGAACAATATTGAGAACAAGCAGCAGAACTACAGACATGTAGGTGAAACAATGTCTATGTCATGGGAAAACCAGGACAAACCCTCAAGTCAATACAAATTGTCAAAGCTATTTAAGAATGATGAGATACAGAGGAAGATAAAGAATGAGGATACATGTGTAGGAGAAGGATGTACTGATCTTTCAGGCAGAATGATGATGATAGGCAGCATGAGGTCATGCAAGAACCCATGAATCATTTTTGGCACTTCTGATGGACAAGGACAGAGATGAAAGTGCATGTTGCATGGTACAGCACTGATAGGTCAGGCAGAGAAAGTACATGCCGTATAGTGCATTGCTCATAACAGCAGCCTCCTGAGTTTAGGAATGCAAGTTTCTTATCTATGGTGAGTGCAATTGTATTCTTCCTATGGCATTTGTCAATCCCATTCATCAATTTGTTTGGTTGTATGCCTGCTCTCTGTGGCTGTGTGATCATGCTAGAATTTACTGCCTGTCCTTTAAATCTTAAATTAACTCACTTATCAAACTAACCATGTCTATATCAGACCTTTGGCTTCCTTGCTCAAGAATGTGGCCCGTTGTCACATGGTCCTGGATTATTGTTTTCTGTTCAGGTCAGTATTACTATGGCATGAAACTATGCATATCCTGGCCTGGGAACTCTGCCTTTAACTCATTGCCAAGTATAATTTGTTATTGTACACGCTACTAAGCATGTGGAAATGTATATTTGTGTAAACTGATTTGAACAGTCTAATTCACCTATATTTTATACCATTAATTCTTAAGGATATTTTGGCTGACAGTGTTTTTGTTTAGGTTTAATATTCTCTGAGTGGTTCTTACAGTACACAGATTAGTACAGTTTAGATCCTTCTGATGTCCTCAGCATTCACAGTCACAGAAATAAATAGTAATACTAATAGTAGTAGTAATAATAATAATAATAATCATAATAATAAAGATAGGAATACAATGGTGTTCTGTTCCACCAAAAAAAAACTTTGGGTGAGAAACTAAGTATTTTAGGACCATTTTATCTTGTAACTCCAGGCCTTCTTCTTGAAATTCAAGGATGTCTATAGCATCTGCATGGATGAAGTTCAAAGGTTGTTTGTGAAACACAGGGCATATATTTGTTACTATTATCCAGAAAATTATTTTGTCTTTCTCTTTCTTGGCCTATTTATGCTTTTTTTTCTGCTGTTGAGTTTTCAATTTTCCATTGGGAAATACTGTTGGTTATTTTTTCACCATGCGTTTGCCAGACCACTGCTTGCATCTTCCTTTTGGGTCATGTCCACCAAGAGACTTGCCAGTATAATTAGGTTTCCGACCACTGCCAGTAATAATATCTTGGTTCACCTAAATCAATAACTTCAGTAAATCCAAGCTGTCACCTGCATATCATGTTATCTAACTGTGTTAGTGGAAGGTTGACTAAATATTAATATCTATTTCAAACATCTCACATTAATAAGTATTAGAGGAAAACTGGGAAAGTAGTCAACACATTCTTCCTAGGAAGACAATAGAAACTTCTCTTATTATAAAGTCAAGGCACTCCACATCCTCTGTAGACTGCTGAAGCTGGTTTTATAGTGAGGCTGTGATTTTGCTCTTCAGATACTTGCCTTTGCAGCACTATTAAGTATTAAATGTGTACTCTGCAAGCATCATTGTAATTAACTGGTGATGATTATTATATTTGGAATTGTTGTCAAGCAGCTCCCCTCTGTGTTAACAGAAGGCAAAATGAGTGTGGCTGCTAATAAACACAGTTAATTGCTTATATGGAGGCTGGAAGTGGATGCAATGCTTCTATCGTAAGGACATTTGAATAAATGTGAAAAACATCTGAACCCAATTTTGATAAATCTTGGATGCTGATTAATAGAAGATACACAAATTAAACTGTAAATTTTATATTTAGTGGAAAAGGCTGAACTGTAAATGGCGAAGATATTTTCTCCTATCTCAAAAACTAAAATAACGCAGCCTGTGATCCATCTAGACACATGGGCACTACTCTGCAACTCTTCTGTGTCAGATCTCAGTGGGAGTTATATACATAGCAACGCATAAATTGCATGTTGATAAATTCACAGAACTATTCGACTGGGCCTCATGTAAACATGAGTAGCACTTAACAGCTGAGGCTACCCCCTTAATCTATTGGTTTCCCCTTTGCACCTTCATCTAGGTGAAAAGGTTAACTAAAAATAGAAAAGAGGGAACATTATACCATTAACTGCCCAGTTGATGTATGAGCAAAGGGGGAAGTCAAATGTCGTATACACAATAGTCAAAGTTAGACAGCAGGAAGAAAACCAGTATTTAATGTCTTCAGGTATAACATAATGTCATGTACAGATACCAAAACTAGGAGAAACCAAGGCTAGTCATGGATCTGTGTAACTGTGTCATTTAACCAAGATATGTTGTATGACTGGTTAATAGGTTCATGTCAGCTCAGCATTGCATGAGGGCACGTAACTAAGCTAGCATCTCTGTGAGCTGCTGCACAATGCTGTACTACCTTGGGTCTTGTTAACTTTCATATTCCTCTAGAAATGTGATAATATATTTCATTAGTGTCCCATAGTAATGTTATAAACTCATTTTTGTCTTGCTGCATCTGGTATTTTGTGTAAAGCTCTCATTCTTGAAGGTGTGATTTGCCATTCTCTTATCTCTTGAAGAAGACATAAAAGGTAACATATATGGTAATATGGATTATGCAGAAGATGCAGCTATCAGGAGATAAATTGTAAAGATTCATCTATTTAAATCTCATTACTTTTAATAAGATATATCTTATTATTAAATATATATACTCTCTTCTCCTGCAGAGACCTTTTTCTTGGAAAATTAAAACTAGCTGATGTGTCCATGACGTCATGACTGGGGGCATCTGACTCCACTTTTAAACACCTAAAACTAAACACAGCTGGAATATATTATGCTACTTCATCAGTAACCGATATTTCCTTCTGTTGGCAAATACTATAGGCCGGAAATATGGAAATATGGCATTTATGGGTATTTTATTGCATTTAAAAATTCAATTTCTTAGCCCATAAACCGTGTTGGTGTTTTTGTTCTGTTTTTTTTTTTTTTTGTTTGTTTGGGGTTTTTTTATTTATTTGAGTTTAATTTTATTTAATTAATTTGAGTTTAATTTTATACAGTTCAGAAAAGAATGCCAAACAAGCATGAAGGAAGAATGAAGTGACTTGCTACATTAAGAATTGCAGTTCTTTGTTTTTTCTCCTATCAATTCAGTTTAAGTTTCCTGGTTCAGGAAAAAAGTGGTTTCTGGTAAAATGAGATCTAGTTCAAAACTGGAGAAATTAAGTCACTGTGTTATTGTCAACTTTCAAATTCCATGTTGTCTTTTGTGAGTTTTTACTTCAATAATCTTTACTGTGTGAAAAGTACATGCAACCAATGTACTTCAACAAAATATAGCTGAAAATAAGTTTCTAAATGTTTATTACCTTTTCTGAAAGCAATATTGTTTTTTGTCACATAATGGAAATTTTATTAGCATCTTATATTTTGAAAAATCATTCTGTAAAATTCCCATTTGAGAATGGGGAGCAATGATGAAATTTCTGAAAAACTACAAATATTATCAAGACTTTTGCCTGAATTGTTAGTGTGACTTGTTAACATTGTTTCTAATCGTGTTACTAACCAGACTGTATATGCAGAAAAAAATAGTTTTCTACATTTCATTGCAGCAATTTATTCTTGAAAAATGAGAGCTAGATTTCCTATACAACACATCATATTTTTAGAAGAAGAATGTGAGAAAGATTGTTATTGCGGTAATTTGCCTGACTGAAAAACTTCAGGATTTGGCCCAAGCTTATAGACTTCATATGTGGAATTAATTTCCATTGTCACTATAGTGCAGACATCTCATGGGGAAGGTGCTGGCTGTTCAGTTGCCCCCTGGAATCCCTCACCACTATTCAGGCCAAGTGGCCCAGGAGTAAAAAGCTGCATATCCCACCGAGACTGTAAATGGGACGCATTCAGCAGGCTGTAGTTACACGAACTGGCATCTGCTCAATACAGGGCTGGTAGCAGTCCCCACTTGCAAGAAGTTGTCATACTTCTAATGAGCACAAAGAGATTTCTAATGGCCAAAGGGATTTGGTCTCCTTCAGGTTCTTTTTGCCATGGTTGCAAATCTGCTTAACTCCAACTCAGTGGGAAACATGCTCTTTCAACCCACACTGCTTTTGGGAGCTCCCTGAACATTTCTGAGAACCTTCTATCCAAATTCTGATCAAACTATTCCACGCTTTGGAGAAAGCCCATAGAAAGGCAACCAGAAGGATAGGTGGTCTAGAAAAAATAATCCATGAGAAAAGATTGGATGAGCCAGCTTTGTTTAGTTTAAACAAGAGAGCTAAAAGCAGATGTGAGCAAATCAACAGGCTTCTGCAAAAGTGGGTGAATACAATCTATTTTTTGTTGTCATGGTGAATTGAACAAAAAACAGCACAAATTGCAACAGGGGACAAAATAAAAGCTTTGAAGAGCAGAGAGCTGAAACACCTAAAAATACCCCAAAAGGTCAAATTTCCATCTCTGAAAATTTCTGCAGAGGTGTTAAATGACATCTGCAAAGAAGGGGAAAAATGATCCAACAAATTCTCTCCTAGCTCTATCATTGATGATTCCTTAGTTTACACTGTGTGTCTGATAAGATACAGCCTGAGACCCATGTGCACCATTGATGGTTTTGTTTGTCATAAATTGATAGAATTTTATCCATCAGTACACATACATGTCTACATATAGACATGTCTACATATATCCATCAATACACATACACATCTACTTATAGAAAAATATCAGTATAAGTGTCTGAAATATATGGGTAAATGCGATTTTCCTCTCTGTAGGAATTACTGATTGTAACACACTGAAATATGTCTTCAGTAGCAGTGCCATTTTACCAGAGGAGGCACAAGCACTTTGATCAGTCCTATCGCAACATTCAGACACGATATGTCCTTGAGGAATATGCTGCAAGAAAGTAAGTACCGTGTATTTCACACACAGAGAATAGAGAATTTTCTATTTTTGTTCTTAAAATCAACATATTAAGTTTCTTCCTGTGTTCTCCTCCCTCCTTCCCAATTGTGATTTATTCAGAATATATTCTGAATAAATTAAAATTTATTCTACTATTTTTCCAGTTCCTTTCATTAGGATGCTCCTTGTCTGTAGTCTCCCGCCAGAATAGCTAGAATTTCTAGTAACATTGCAACACACTTACACAGACCTTTAAGCTCTGGATCTGTCCTGTTTACTACCTCCAAGTTGGAAATTCTTCCTTTTAGACTCTGATTGGAAATCTGACTTTAGAAAAATTGCCATGAAATTTATTATAAATCATAGAAGCAATTTTTTACCCATTATTCCATATGATATGAGCACATTTCTTCTCCTGAAGTTGGCTATTTATAATTATAGTTTTGTCCTTCAATTTCCTTTTTAAAAATTAAATAAAGGATTAACTCCTCTCACGTGAAAAATCAGAGTTTTAGTCACAAGATACACATTCTTTGTATCCCAAAGACTGGAGCATTGAATCTTGGTTGCTTAATAATCACTGGACTCCCTTCTCAGTAGTTATGATGCATAGCTAGCCTAGCTAGCTGTCTAGCTTGTCCAGCTTACCTTATGACTGAGAAGAGTTAATGCAGAAGGTTTTGTGATGTAAAGGAAGGCAGGAATATTTAGAAATAATGTTTTAGGGATTTTGTGTGACTTGTGTATTAGACAGGCTTGTACTCTCATAGTTCACTGAAGTGCTATAGTAGAACTTGAATGATTGGAGACTGAGACAAATATAAATTTAATAGAATGAAATGCCTAATAATTCCTAGTGACAGATAATGAGGGACCCTTGAAGAAAAAGTAGAAGTGGAACACTAGTGCAGTCAGTGGGGAATGCAAAGTGGGTTTCTTGCTGAACTGTGCTCAGTCGTATTCAGCTCATTTAAAGTAAGTTCTTTGACTTTTGTAAGTTCGTGTTTTACTAGAATCGCTGGGTTATAACAATGTCTTTTATATTTGAAGGGCTGCTTCCAGACGGGCTGCTTATTATGAATTACCTGGCCTAGGAAAAACGACATGCAGACTTTGTGCCAGGAGGGCACGCAGCTTGGCTCATGAAGCAATACAAGAATCCAGGAAAAGGTAAAGGTCTGTTGGTCCCATCTGACCTGTGTAGTGGGTCTGGTCCCGTTCAATATTGCTCTTCTACCAGGGCTTTTTTTCAGTTGACAAGTCTGGAGGCTTCTCTGTCACTGTTCTTCAATAATCTATTTTGGCTGAAGTAAGTACTAAATGACTGAGTGCCACTTTCAGTCTCATATTTCACCACAGAGTTGTTCCTCTAATCTCCTCTCTGATCCTTGAAAACAGCTTTAAAAACAAACCAAATTAGAATTTGCCTGGGATTCCAAACCAATTTTTGAATAGATCTACTCCATTATTCCTAAATTTCTGATTTGGATCAATTTAAAATTTTGAGTTCTTTCCTTAATATCAAGAGGGCTTACTGTAACATCTCAGTTACAGCCTTGATATGAAGTCCTAGAGTAAGTGTGCTGCTGATGGCAGCGCTCCTACTTGTGAATTTGACTCTGCCGTGCTCTACTGTGACAGTACCAAATGCATAGATAATTTATACTACAAGAACAATTTTTGCCTTTTTTGTACAAAATGTGTTGTGAAAATCATATACATCCATATGGTTTTGGTACTTTGTTTTGCAAGATATATCTTAGAAACAGAATGTTCTAGGAAAATCAAACTAATTTGTATGCTCTAATTTATTTTATAAGAAACTGTCTTAAATTTTATCAATTAAAAAGAAAAATGTGACAGAACAAGGCTGGTATTTAAAATACACTGAAATGGTAAAAGAAATATTTTTTAAAATACAAGACAAATAACTTCTTGGTCTACCGTCCACTGCACTTCATGCAAGTCATTTGCTTCGCTGCATGCTGGGTTGTGCCTTAAGGGTCTTGCCATATTGTATGATGACAGACATGTTAGAAATGTCTGATATTCAGCTCCCTTCTTTTGCCTATTGACAAGGCAAAAAGTGGCATAAGCTGCTTACTGGATTGGCATGAATGAGGGAGCTTGAGCCAGCTCCTGCTAAAAAAATTTACAAGTTGGGTGTGGGTTTCTTTAGGAGTTGAGAAATCTAGGGAGTGTGGTTTTCACAGAACAGCCTGCAATTTGCTCAAAACACTGTCTTGTCCTGGTAGTTTCTAGAATACTTCCTGGTCACCCTTGTTGCTTGTGAACTCCTTGGTCTGTATTTTTCAGGTGAGCTCAGCTGATACAGCCCATGGAGAACTTCCCAGCTGCTAGGGCCAGAGGCATACCATAAGCAAGGCCCAACTCTTATTAGGATGCAAACAGCCACAGAACATGCCTGCACTCCTCTGTCTTCTTATGTTGATGGGATGGAAAATTAGGGGTCAGAAGGAAGTCAGACAGGTTCTTGATCTCAATTATCAGAGGACTAGGACTGTGGGGTATAATGTGATCATGCCACCTTTCAAAATCTGAAGCTATCTATGGCACCAATATACAAGGGGAAAGAAAATGAAAGAAAACTCATATTCATTTTACATGCTCACTAGGATGGGCAAATAGACTCTAAGAATATTTCTTAAACTAAACTTTACTTCTTGCTGGTACTGTTCCAGAGTTCTCAGTTGCCTAATGTGTATGAACAACAGTCTTAACACTTCGTATTGATTAATCTTACCTGATATGTTTTCTTGTCCTATAGAACCCATGAACAAAGCACTCATGCGAGTGAAGAGAAAAGAATACGGTTTGCCAATGAGTTGTCTGTTTTGGAAAAAGAGATTCATACAGCCAGGCACCGTGCAAGAGAACATCTGGATAGACTTGAAGTACAAAGGATGGTAGGGTGCCAACCCTTTTTGTTCCTATTCAAACAATTATAAGATATACTGAAACTGAGGCCTGTGTTTCAAACGCCAATAGTGATTTAGCATCTTTTAGCTTTGTGGGCTCAAGATTAGATTTTCTACCCTATTTGAGTCTTGTGCTAGATGGTTTTTTTTTAATTTTATTCCTGTGTTTAATAGGTGGAAGAAAACATGGCTCTAGAAAGACATGTTCTTGAGGAAAGTATAAGCCGAGCTCCTGAAATACTAGTACGCCTGAGGTCTCACACTGTCTGGGAAAAGATGTCTGTGAGCCTTTGCTTCACTGTACAAGGATTTCCCACCCCTGTTGTACAATGGTAAGAGACTTTCCTAGCCCTCTAAAAATGTCGTTAAGCTTTTTTCATTTGTAAGTTATGGCATAACTTATAAGTGTCACATACATAATGGCTGTGTTAAACCTCCTTTATAATCCTCATAGATGTGCTGGATTGTAACAGTTGATACTGCAGTGGAAGGAGTGGGAAGACAGCTTGCTGAATTTCTCTGTGCAATGTGAGAAGCAAACTCGAGTATTTCAGAAGGCAGACTGTGAAAGGCATTCCAGTCTTTCTGGCCATTGAATTCCCTCATGATGAAGTAGCAAATGGCAAAATAGACAGACTGCTTGCTAAGCCTGTGTAAACTTGTACATTATTGTCATGGGCTGTAACTGTGTTCAGTTTGTGTCAGCCTCTCTTGAGGCGGACATGAATGTAAATTCTCTGAAGCTGCTCTACTCTCTGAACAAGTGCTGTCCCGTATATGTGAGGGCCTCAGGCTAGATGGAAAATCTAACCTGAGGCACAATCCTGTTGCTGCTTCCCTTGTTTGTGCTGAAGTGCTTTACTGTGATCTAAGACAAAGTTTGCTTTACATGTCATGTTTTGCCAGGGCAAGTGGACTGGAAAGTTCCAGTCACATGCCATCTTCTCTCTACTTCACTGCCTGCTTTTCCAGTTTGGGTGCCCATCTCTTTCCAACTAGTTACTAGATTGATGGTCCCCCTTTTGCCTTCATGGCCCAGTGTGTAACTATCTCTACGTGCTGGAAAATACTCTATGCAAGTAGAGAAGATTTATAGCGAGAGCTCAGATGATAGTGAATGATATCTGGATGTAAAAAATCCACTAAATTAATGCTAATACATATTAATTGGTTCTTTTTTTCTTGATTTTCAGGTACAAAAATGAAGAATTAATTAGCCCTGCAAGTGATCCAACAAAATACAGAATTGAAAGCAAATATGGAGTACATGTGTTGCATATAAACAGGTAGACTATTCTAGGGTATACAACAGTTTTGTATACTCTAAGCAAAACATTTTGTATCAAATACAATTAAAAATTCACACAAAGGCTGCAAGACAGTTGTTAAATTCAGCACAATTTTCTGCGGTACTCGCATTTAGGCTACAGAAGGTTAACTTCGCAGCTTAATATTAGATCATGAAAATGAAATAAAAAATTAAACATTTCAATATTTAACTCCAGCAATCCACAAGAAGATAAAAAAGGAGAGGGAAGTAGCTGAAAGAATGGTAGTTCCTTTTTTTATTAGAATTATACCTTCTCAGCATTCAAAGTGAAAAAATGTCTGTATTTTATGTTCTTTCCATGATGAAGTTCTTTAAGGTAAGCAAAAATTTACTGATCACACAAGGATACCTAGTTATTAGTATTACATATTAGATTCTGTTTGCATTTTGGTCTCCATTTTTTTGTTCTCCAAGAAGTAAGGAGATGTAAGTTATTTTTTGAAAAAGGTTGTAATTTAATTAATTAAATTTTTGAAAATAATATTAACTTTGAGGTATAGAAAATGCTGGGGTAGAACAGCTTCCCAAAACTAATCTCATGCTGTCCTAAACAATGTTGCATGGGTCTTGGTACAAGGTTTTGTAAAAATGTAAAAACCCAAAGAAAAATGAAGATATGACTGTGGTGTTTAAAAAGAAAGCTAATATGTAGAGCAGAGACACAAAACCTCACTTTTAATTTATTCAGAACATGAGCATCAGCTGTGCTGAAACAGTCGTAATATTTGCGGCTAACACTTTGCTAGTCAAACATTTCATGTTCTATCCTGTCTCCATCTGCCACCAATGGAAGCAGCCCTGAGCACAGTCTTGTGGCTTTAGTACAGTGCTTTTGGGAAAGACTCCTTGCCTTTTTCATCCTGTAGTAGTCCAGGATAAACTGTCCAGCCCAACTGCCCACCTTTTCATAATTCAGGATAAGAGAAACATACCTCTGTACAGAAGCTGGTAGCAAGAATCACTATGTTGCTGCTTCTTAAGGGATGTTTCTCTAGGAGTAGTAGTACTTCTAAAACACTCATGTAATCTTCTACCCCCAGGACATGGATTACTTGCTGACTGCTGCATCCATGAGATGTCTCAACACAGCTGATCCTTCTCACCAGCATTACTTTTGGAGATAAAAGCAGGAGGTTAAAAGATAAAACCAGATTGTCCTCTTGCAATCCTCTCCCTTGCAGCAGGGAAAATGGAAAATTAATTTGTCTGGATTTGTGAGCGACAGTCAGGAGATGGACCTTTGGTGACTGTGACTCACAGCCAGCCAGTGTCTGTGACTATTTATTTCCCTTGGTTAGTGTCCATGAGCAACTGCTTGTAGGGTCCAGATGCTGGATATGTAGTATGTAAGTTCCTTTTGTGACATTTTGGGAGTAAATGGCTTTTTGAAGACATGAGAATCAGTGCTGATGCTGCTTTCTGAGCCTCTGTAACCATCAGGCTGAAGGGTACTAGTGTCTTACATCCCCTTGGTACTGTTTTTTCTCTTTCCTGCGCTGGGTATCAGTCATTTAGTCACCATTTACAATCAGCTTTAGGAGCGTTCAGACCCAGCCATATTTAATCAGACATACCACAGAGTCATTTATTGGTACCTACTCAGGTTCTCACACCCACCCATCATTACCCTTTGTTTACTAGTCCCAGACCTGCAGATATTCATGCAGGCTCCCTCACATTCAACCAAGCTGCCATCTTCAGAGACTTGCTCCGTTTCTCTTTCCTTCTGTGTGTCAGTGTGGCTTTCTTGACACCTAAAGATGCCTGGCTGTTCTCTCCCAGGTTTCCCTTCTTCTCTTAAAAGAATACCTTGGGGTCTGTTATGATTTATTTACCTCCGATTGATACAGGTAATTAAATTCAAATTTCTAACCTTAAATTTGTTTATTTACAACTAATCTCTTTTATTTCAAAACTTGACTATCAGCTGTATTTTCTGCCCCAAAAGACAGAAAATCAACATGCAGGAAATGGAAAAATATTTTGATAGTGCATTTCTATCATTGGGTGATTCTTGTATTGAAAACAATGGATGCCTAGGCAGTGGTTAAAATATATATATTATAAATGTTTTTATATAAGCATGCATCGATTTGCTCTCGATTTTCCATAAGTATCTTTCTTCACATATATTTGGAGTATTATTCTTTTTTCTGTAAAGTAGAACTCCTGGGATTTTCTACCTGTCAGCTTCTGTGCTCTTCTCAGCTGTTCATACCAATGTGCTGAGCTGCATGTCATCTGATCTGCAGTCACTCAGAATGGTTTTGGAATTTCTTGGCTACCTTTCTGGCCCTTCAGTGAGGCTCCGGGAGTGAACTTTTCCTTCTGATGCAAGTGTGATATTTAGTCCTATGAGTATTCCTGTACCAATGGAAAAATTCTTGAGGCACCAAAACCAGAATGTCACCTCATCAACTTAAAGTAGTAACTGGACACAGTTTCATGCCCTCTGTTTGCTGTCTTCCAGGGCCCATCAGCCTATACAGTAACCAGATCATTTTCATTTCTCTGTCTCATATTTTTATGATGCTCTGTACTCAATTTACAACATTTTCTGAATGCATTCAGTGCTATCATTATCATATAATACCTCTTTCTTCCTTCTTTTACTCTTCATCAAATGGAAGCTTGAGCTTAAGTTCTCCCTTGAGCAGTAAAGAAAAAGGGTTTGGAGTTTCATTATTTTTTTCACACATCTCAGAATTATAGGAGAAGAGATATTGCCAGACTGCACAGGGGTAGTGATTCATCCCATCTCTCATCTCACTTCTGATATGTGATTCAGAGAATACTGTGAGGAATCCTCTGAGGGAAGGCTACTGGGAGTTGAAGTGATTGATTGATACATATCTAAGAATATGAGGGTTTGTTTAAAGTGTATTTCTTTATCCCACCTAATTTATCTACAGATAGGAATATAATACAAGATTTCTATATCAGAGGTGTTGAGATGAAGATGTCCTGTTGTTTTTTAGCATAGCTGCAAAATATATTCTGCCTTAGTATATAACTTACTTAGTAATTAAAAATTACTTTTTTAATTTTGAATTTCTTAGATGCCACTACTTGTTTAGCAACAGGCTTTGGTTTTTTGTTTGTTAGTTTACTGTGATGACTTCTGACATGAATCACTTAGATTTATGCAGCTATCGATGGCTACATTGCATTTCCTGGTACATCTGCTGGGGCATAGAGGGGACAGCAGTATGCTCCTGTCTGAGGACATTCCTAACCCGCACCGCACAGTGAGCTGGCAGGGGAGCTGGTGGAGGCTGGACAGCAGAAAGAGCAGAGGAGGAGGTTCTGTTCTCCAGAGTTCTGTGAGTGTGATGTGGCTGCACAATCTCACCTATACAAGGCTCCGAGTTTGGGGGTGTTTTGTCTTTTAATAGGGCCCTCTCCTGTTTCATTAAGCCATCGCTTAAAAAGTGCTTGCAATTGCAGCAAAAAAGGTTTATGGTTGCATCAGCAGAAATATGTGATAGAGCCAGCAGAGTGCAGTGTAATACCTGCTGCCAGGAGGTAGAGCTGGCTGCCTGATCAGGCTTTCCACTCAGCACCACCAGCATTGCTTTAAAGAAAAAAAAAGCTTAATAATTGAATGACTCTTCTCTTCTAACTATTCTTATTTAACGCATGACACTGTGCAGTCAGTGCAGTGCTGTTTTAGTTTAGGCACTAAAAATCTGTTGTGATTAGGCACAACAGATTTGAGATGATTTAGTCTGAGCAAAGAGGTAGCGAGACCTGCTTTTTCTCCTGCTCTAAGTAGCAGTAGAGCAGAGGCATTGCAGCAAAGGCAGTCTTCCAGTGCAGAAGGAAAAGCCTTTGAGCAGAATAGGGTTAATTGGGTGATAAACTGCAGCTCCCATGGCTTTGCAAGTATGCAGTACCAGTGAGTGTATAGGCAGCAGGCCTGAACTCCTGTTCTTTCCTTGCTGAAATGCAAGCAACAGCCCTCAGATGAAATGGTCTGTGATCTTCTGACCTGTCAGTCACTGTCCATTATAAGCTGCAATAATAGGGAAGTGGCCACTTCATAACAGAGATCCGCTCTTCAGTAAAAACAAAACTCAACCAAACACAAAGGATGAATCAGATTCAGTGTGGCTGGGGAATCAGTGCATGAGATGATAATTCCATAGAGTATTTCCACATTTTGATGCCATATATCCATAACACTGAAAATTTTGTCATTTGGATTCAAGGGAGGAAATTTTAACTCTGTAATTTACTATGCAGTGCTTCCTGTTCTTGACACACACTGAATTGTGTTCCAATTCAGGCAAAAATATTATTTCACTCTTAACTCCTGTGTTTAAATGTACACTAGGCAGATGGATGAATATATGCATTTTAAACAGATGTATCTGCTTGGGGAATATTCCCCACACAAATATTAGCATTTCAGAACCTCATGTGGATTCAGGGCAATTTAATTTTCACAAAAAATATTAGTACCTTGGGATAGATACAGCTATGCACTCACACTTCGCGCTACCTAAATGTATTCTATGCATATTTTATCTGACCTTTGTAAAGGTTGGAAAACACATTCTCCATCATGATGCAAGAATAACTGTTGGAGAGACCTCATCTTACCTCTTGGGTACTTGAAATATAATTTCTAACTGGTCTTGACTCAATGAGCTTTACAGTGCAATTTAGGAAATCAAGAGGGTTTAGCACATATGGAAGTAGATAGCTGCCAGAATAATCCTCAGTTTTATCATTATCTGGCATGAAAGAAGAGTCAGGACCTATGCGATTTGCCATCCTGTCCAACTTTCTTCAGAGTGGGTATTAAACAAATGTGCTGTGTTGCTCTTACCCACTAACTCCATACACTTCTAGTATCATATTTGAAAGCATTCCACTGAGTAATAGGTTATCTAAGATGGTTCGATTTCTCAACTTGAGTGTCAAGTTAGAGATCATAGCAAGGATTTGTAAATTACTTTCAAAGCAGTGACCTCCAGAAAATAGGTAGAGATGTTAAACAGCAGAAAGTGCTTGGCTTGGGGAATTGTTCGTAATAACTGTAAGTGCCTTGTTTCTCTTCATGAAACCAAAGGATGCTGTAGGAGTGTGGTCAGTCATTTGATTAGTAACTTCTTTCTTTTGTTCTCCCTGAGAAAATGAATTATCATTCCATCACTAACTTTTGTCAAATAGCTGCTTTCAGACATTGAACTTCTTGGGCTAAAAATCCCCACCTTTGTGAATCTCCTGTCTCTTCTAGAGACTTTTGGGATCCTATTCTGTTTTCTCCGCCTTGGAGACCACCGCAAATAGGAAGATCTCATCAAGACATGTATTTTGCTGCTCCTTATGGGAAGTGGACTGAAATGAGCACATCTATATATCCATTTGAATAGTTAGGTATCTGCTGTTCTTTTGACAAGCTAGTGCACGCCAAGGCATGCCAAGTGCTGTTGTAATACATCAGTACTAAGGTGATCAAGATCCAGTTTCTGGGGACAAATGATGCGACGCTGTTTAATTTGCTAATACATAACATGTATTATAAAGTATACTATATACTATGTACTATTTACTTTATAAATATCTCCTTAAAGTAGGGATGAGGTGCAGAGTGATGAAAACGCCTTACAGTTCCAGTACAGTTAATTCTGCAATGCCCCTTCTTGTAAGAAAATTCCAGGATGCCTCATTTGTTGTTAGCTTATTTCATTATAGCAAGACACTGTACTGAGCTGTGATAAATGTATGAACTACGTGCATTTCAGTATAGAGACATTATAACATGACTTAGGAAAAAAGCCTTGCTTTTGGCATTTTATCACCCAAGTGTTAAATAATGTGAAACTGGGATAATAAAAAAGGTCGTCTTTTTTTAGGAAGGAAGCTAGTGCAAGGAAATGTCATCAAGTCTGGCAGCTTTCAAACAAGTCCAGATTCAATTAAGCTTTACATAGATCTGTGAACAGCTATTGGCATTTTTTAAAATCCTTCCTAAAACCAACCAAACCAAAAAATTTAATACTATCAAGCCTATTTTTTTCCCCAGACTTTTCCTGTCCAGTCTGTAGTAGGGCACTCAAGGGCTTCATACCCAACTGCAGGTTTTTTGGTTAGCCTAATCTCAGGACTTACCCCTGTGTCTTTGTTAATTAATTGTATGATAAAGTTTGCATTTTACTGCTTTATTTTGTGAAATGTGTGTCTGAAGAGTTCCCTCCAGGAGGAGCTGTTAGCCCTGTATGTTTGGAGAGAGAGATCTGTTTTATAGTGCTTTCATCAAGTTGTGCTTTAGACATTACAGTACAGACACTATCATTTTTGTGATATGACACTGTCCAGAGTATAAGCATAAGCTGAAAAATAGGTGTCTGATGTGCCTGTCACAGGTGCTACATATTCCAAAATTGGCATCCTATTATTCAATTTATCTCAAATACTTTTACATATGCTTTCATTTCCCACAGTTGGGATATATGACCTCTTAGAAGACAAGTGAACCAGAATCTCATCCCTCTCATATGGCAGTTGCCAAGAAAATGCATTTATTCTTCTGAGAGGAAACTAAATGCGTGCATGCAGAATATCATTGTATCTCATCACTGGGAATTTCCGAGTCGCCTCCATTAAATTCGTTACTAAATGAACTACACACAAGCAGGATTTAATTGTGTGTGTTTCAGAAAGCACTCTGATTATCTAATAATTAAAACTAATAGAAATTACAAGAAATAAAAAAAAATCAAAAATTTTGTTAGATGGGCATATTACAGTATATGTGACTAATGGAAAAGTTCAAGAAAAAATACTGAATTAAACCAAATAAAAAGTATTTTGATTAAAACCTGAAGTACGTTCTTTCCTATTAAAGTAGTTAGTATGCTCGTGAGAAGAAAGCAGAAGTAAATTCTGATTTTGTTTTTAAGATTAATTCTGAAATGTAAAAATTAAATATCATACTTTTTTCAAAATTGTTACTTCATTCAGACTAAGTTCTTTCATAAAAATTGTGGAAATTTTATTCCACCCAGGGAATAGCTACAGAAGGAGAAATTTCTGTAAGGTCACATGTACTTTTCTTCCATGTCTTCTTCTTGAAGTATGTGGCAGAAGGGCAAGATGGCTTAAGGAAACAGGTTACATACAGAAAAGGAATAGCCAGACTGGCATCCTCCAGCTATATCCTTTTGATCACCCTTTAAAGGTCATTTCCAATTCACTCAAGTTAATGCAGCCTGCCACTAACCTGTGATAAAACTGCAGGAAAAACCAGCACCACTTTCTGATTGTCTTTCATCAACTTCTTGTACTGTGTGATACCAGCAAAGAGCTTTATACACTTTCCCTGGGGTTGACATAACTTGTTTTTTAATATCAATCATTAACAGAATTTGTATTTGTGTAGAGAGTCATCTGTTTTCCTCCTTTCCCTTTTCAGAGCTGATTTTGATGATTCTGCTACCTATTCAGCAGTTGCAACAAATGTCCATGGGCAGGCATCAACTAATTGTGCTGTGGTTGTGCGAAGTAAGTCCTACTTCATGATTAAAACAAGTTATAAATATAATGCTCATGTCATTAAATGTTTATTGTATGTTTATCTTACAGGGTACAGAGAAGGTGAAGAGCCTCACCCAGCTGGGATAATGCCCTTCCACTGTAAGCATTGTTTTGGCTTTGCTTAGTTAGTTTATGTACTCTTATCAGATTAATGTTTTACAGATGAAAAAAAAAATGGCTTTCTTCTGGCTTTTGTTTCTAAGCATTCAGTTACAATAGGAGCTGTCCAGATGCTTTTGCTTTCCCAGTTGTATTTCTAGATCAGCATTCAGTATAATAGAGAGCTCCATCTCCTACTCAGATTGGACAGTAATCTGTTTGTGCCAAGTACAATAATACTGAAGAATGTTTTCATTTTGTCACGCATAGTACCCCTGTCATATGATGTTTGCTTCACCCACATTGATGTCCAGTTTCTGGAGAAGTTTGGAGTCACTTTTGCAACTGAAGGTGAAACACTGACCCTCAAGTGTTCTATGTTGATCACCCCAGACCTGAAAAGACTACAACCTCGTGCTGAGTGGTATAGAGACGGTAAGTTAGTACATTGGGTAGAAGCTACCTGGAAAATGCTGGAGGCATACTGAGGGCACAGGTCAAGCATAGAACATGAGATTGTTGTAATTATATTTGGAACAGAGCAAACAAATATCTCTGATTAGAATTTATAGACCCACATTCTTTCAATAAAATCATTTGGTCAACCTTTTCTTGAGCACGCTTTTACAGCAACAGGGGCATTCTCATATTATCTAACAACACAACAGACAACACAACAGTTAGAAATTCACTGACTAGGCGGAGATCCAAACTCACTTCCTAGATTTGACCATGATTTATAACTGAATTCTGTGACCACTGAGCTGAAGGGCACTCACAGAGTAGTAAAGTTTGAAGCGCTGAGGTGTGTGCACAGGCCTTCACTTGCATCTTATTCCAGTATTTATTGTGAATTTTGTATTAAAATCAGTTTAATGCATAGTTAAGAAATACTTAGAGAAACTAGGCCTGAAACACATGCCTTTGCTCTTCTGTTTAAGTGCCATGTTGGTAGGTTTTCCTTGCTTCCTTTATCAGTGAAAAGCAACGCCATGAAGCAGTCTTAAGAGGAAGTACAGAAAACTGAAGCATATCAAATACTCTGGTGGATGGTATTCAAACCCTGCATAAGCAATGTTTGTTCACCACACAAAAAAGGTCTTGAAAGATAAAATTAACTACTTAAATTTAATGGATAGGAGGCTCATAATGGATATTTAGCTTACCACTTTTAACCAACTACAATCTCTGTATAGGATTCTAAAGCAAATATTTTGCCTGAGGATATAAGGAAAGCCTTGGTTATTTGTGAATGGTGAGACCTTTCCCCCAAAAGACCACATTTGAGAATGGTGAACTCTCAAGACTGGTGTTTGGACTGGTCCTAGGCAAGGCGGCAGAAATTTCTATAGCTGAGAAAATGTAATGTATGAAATAAGTGATTGTAAGATTAATAAGATAGTCAAAAGAAGTCAAGGTTAGTAAAATCAGAAAAAGGATGCTTTTACTGCTGCTAGTTATGCTTTTTATTTCATATACATTGTAGTTTTACTTGGATGCACATTTGATCCTTCAGGGGGTGACTGCTACTCAATGTTTCATTCCTATTAGTCTGTCACTGTAGATCCTTCATTGTGATGGAACTATTAGATGTTACCAAAGCAAAAATGATGAGCTGATCAGAACGGCTTTTTTTATTGCTTGGTGAATAACATGAAATCTAAGGCTCATCCATGAACCCAGATTCTGTTGCCACTGAAAAGTACAGGGATTTGTAATCACCATAAATAATCACTCACCTCATCTGAGGTAAGCCGTCAGTACGTTTATTTTGTCTCTTACTGTGCCCAGTTTCTCAGGGTGCCAAACCTCCAAGATTTTGAGTTTGGAACTGCAGCTATGACAAACTGCTAATTTTCAAGGGATGTCCCATATTGTTCCATGTTTCATTAATGAATTTTTCTTGCACTATGGATAGGTGAACAAAAGCCTACAGCCCTTTCAGTTTAATCTTTCATAATGCCACGACATTTCCCTTTTGATGTGTCACAGTATCATGTTCTTTGTTTTCTGCCTTATTTGACTTAAGTTTACCTTCTTACATTTCACACACCTTCTATATGAAAACCTGAGCTGAAAACTTGGTCTCTTTGAAGCCAATAAGTTTTTGTTACTGAGTCAGATAGGCTTTCATCCCATTATCTTACTTATATTTACATGAAATAACACAAACAAGCTTAGAATTGTCCTTTGTTGCTTATACATGTATTGCAATATATTCGAGAGGTATATAGATGCATCAATTGACAAACTTGTTCCCAAACACAGCAGGAATTCATGCACTATGAACCTTTGCTATATGCTGCACAGTTCCCTGTGTTAACGCTCATGAAAGCTGGAGGCAATGCAGAAGTTTAAACAATGAGAAGATTAATAATTTGTTCAAAATTATGTGGTTTAGATGTTCATATTTTTCTTTTTTTTTTTTTTTGAGAGGTAGTGCTTAATTCTCTCTTGCATTAAGACAAACTGCATTTTTCCTAAAATTTTTCAGTTTGTGTTAATCAAATAATAATAACTGAAGCCCTGAGACAGATATGTATGATTTACTTCCAGTAATCATACACAAGAGAAATATGTATTCATTCAGCATTAATAAGCTTCACGTGAGTGAACCTTATTGAAGATATCTACTAGACTCCTATGGAAATATAAGTCAGCTGAATCAAATCCTCTAAAGTGGTTTGGGATTTTATAAACACAAATATGATGTTTATAATTCATAGTCCACTTAGAACAATTTAAGATACTGAAGGAACTAAATTAAAATAATACTTGAGAAATGTATATCTAATCTAGATATGAGTTCAGCTGGTAACAGGAGCTTTCTTTTATTGATCTCTAATGTAATATAAACATTATACAGTTATATGCACCAGTATTCTGCAACCATTTATACTGTAAGCTAGAATAAAATAATTGTATTCAGAGGGAGAAATGGAGTGCTGAATTTAGCTGAAACTTCAGCAGACATGATGAAAAGAATCTTCAGTACCAAATAATGCCCTGCTCTTTATATGAATTTTCAGCAGAGTGATGTTTTAGGAAAATTATGTTACGTACTTAAAACGGCATGTAAGGCTGGAGTCATACTGCCTCCAAGTTAGTCTTCTAGAGGTTTGTTCTTTGATAAATTCTAGGAGAAATCATACAGCCCAACAAGTGAATAGACTGGGAAATTGAGAGCAATAGTGAGACCCTGTAATTGTAATATTATTGTGATGGCAGGTGCATGAATACTTGCTTTATTAGAACTTCTGAATATGTTCATGTCCTCCAAAATTTGCTCTTCTTCTTCTTGGCTTGTCTAGAAAGGCATCCAGACTGCATTAAAAAAGACAGCTCCTGGTTTCTTAGGGGATCTGGTGGATCTTTGGCCTTGTGTGAAGGAGAGCTTTTCTGTTCTTATCAAACATGACTGCTTTTGCAGTTTCTGGTCTCAGGTACACCTAAAGGGTGGAAATGGATGATTCTGGCCTTAACAGACAATATGGGCTTGTCTGCAGTTTCTGTGTGTTCAAACTAGAGTGCCTACCATTCCTCTCAAGCTTTTCAGGTGCTGTTCACTGAACTTCATTTTTTCTTCAGGATTTTGCACAGAACTCATGCATTGGTTAAAGTTTCTAGGTTAAGATGTTTTCTGATTTAAAGTAATTCATGAGTCTACGTGTCTCTCAGTACTACTGTGACATGCATAACAGAAAAGGGACATGCAGGTTTTCTCTGTAAGGATTTCATGACTAAGGATCTCATGGGAAGGAATGTGACGGAATTTACTTTTTTCACTTCTCAGAAAACAACCATATGCTAAGGTGATTGAGCAATTTACTGCTGTAAGTTTTAGTAGCGTGTGTCTTCCAGATGTTTTATTATCTGAATGTGTGTCATTTTTTATACCTTCTTATGGAATTCAGCTGGTAAGTGGAAAAACTGATTCCTTTGCAGTTGTTTGCATGTCTGCTCCGAAGTGTATTTAAGCAATAGAATAATAAACATTTATAGGTATACACCTTCTTTAAATATCGTTCTGCTGCACTGACTACAATAAATTAGTACGAAATAGGTCTTAGGGAGTTAAAAAAAATCCAATCAGTTATTAAAAAAGGTGGTATGAGAAAGTCCCTTGGCTAGCATAAAATATCCTGCTCATTCATTTGCTCTGGTTCCACTAAGCAATCAGATTAATTTGCATTAATCATGGGTCACCACCTCTCACCTGTGAGAGATTCAAATTTAATTTTATTCACTGCTCAACAAGCATGCCTTGAAGGTTTAGATTGGTGTATACTGGTAGCAGTCTTCAGACTAAACTGAAATCTGATCTTCATATTTGGAGGGAGAAATTGAATAATCTGACTTTTAACCTGAACAGGTAGCAAAACTTATTTAAACATGAAACAAAGTTCCACCCTGCATTCATTGCAGGGTATGTCAGATTTTCGTGTCCATTGTTTTGAAATGTGGGCAACGTTCTTCTTTGTCAATGTATAAAAAATTTATGATGATGGAAATTCTCTTGTTGGCGCTTCACAGGGTAGTCTCAGACCTCATATTCTCTGAAATTCATGATCAAATAAGTTTAGAGAGATGCAGCTTACTTTCTGTAGTTTTCAGAGAATCAAAGTGCCATCACTGAATAAAGCCCGCATAAAGGTTAGTTTGTGTCACTGATTAGCACAGGGCTGCGCTGGGACATAGATTCTTCTGGTCAGCATAGTAATGTGTCTGATGGGTCTTCTCTTCCAGATGTGCTGATAAAGGACTCCAAGTGGACAAAGCTGTATTTTGGAGAAGGCCAGGCAGCTCTCTCTTTTACCCATCTGAACAAAGATGATGAAGGTTTATACACCCTGCGCATGGTAACAAGAGGTGGCGTGAGCGAATACAGTGCATACCTGTTTGTCAGAGGTAAGCTTTTCACCTGTTTCTCGAGGAGAAATTATAAAAAAAAAAAAAAAAAGAGAAAGCAGCAAAAAGATTAGTTTTATTAAAAAAATCCCATGTAACGGCTGAAGTGCAAAAGAAATCCAGCCTTGCGGTATTTCATAGTAATTTGATTTATATCGTCTGTGTTATTAAAATCAGTCAATAAATGGGGGGCTTCAAGGGGAGCACACTTCTGAGGACATTTTCTTTCCTGAAGAACCATAGAAATCCTTCTTTTGATGAAACAGGTTGTTTCTTTCTTTGCCATCTCCTTTCCCTGCAGGAAATAAACAACTGTGCATACTAGCAGTCCTCACTATGATGGTTTTAGCTCTAGAGATTGCCAACTAGGAATAAGCCTTTTTGGGCACTCTCATATCCTGTGTCTGGCCTTAGAAGGAGGCACAGAAGAAATCAAAAGAAATATTCCTACCACTCTACTATTCACTGTCACCACAATAATCAGAGAAAAGAACCAAAATAAGGAATTAATTCACTGAAGAAATACAGTTTTCACAAGAGACGTAGCAAAGAGGAGGTAAATGTATTAAAATAGAATAAAAATCAAACTTTTCCTTCACATTTGCATGCACAATGCTCTGAAGTGAGAATGAGCTTTCACATGCATCTGAGAGCAGAACTCAGTCTTCAGTTATTAATTTTTTCATTGATTGACAAAAATATCTCTTGTTAAGCAGTTCTTTCACTCTCTTAAATACATGTTCCTTCATGCTGGCAAACTGGAGCAGCCCTGTTGAAGCCAATGAAGCTGTATTAATTTTAAGCTTTATTCTTCTTGGAAATCTATTGGAACATGTGTCTTGAAGAAGTGTCATCCAGAGAGTTGGTATGAAATGGAGGGAGATGAATATGTCATCGGGGGCTGAGATCCATCTTCCTCACAGGACCTCATGAGGGCTTCATCAGCTTAGCAGTGTGCCCTGATCAAGCCACTCTGCCACTCTAATCTCACTGGAAACAATTTGCTCAAGCTCTCTTTTCCCAATTACCTTCTAAGAAAGAAAGTACTCAGGTGAAAAAGGCCCACTAATATATATTAACTTTTCTATGAGGTTTTGTTGTAATGGTGGGTCTATTTTAGGTACATGTATTTGTCCATTTTATACTATGACTGATTCCTTTGCATGCACAGGACCCTAGACTTGAGCTATGTCCTCTGGAATCTCTAGTGTCCTCAGCTGACTTTCCTCTTGCCTTTATTCATGTAGCCTGTGATGTGATATTAAGCACCAGCCACCTCAGAACACACTGTAATTAGGCTGTATAATTTCAGACTTTATAAAGATATTTTTGTGCTATAGAAACCTTTCTTTGAAGGGAAAGAACTTTACCTGTTAGGAAACTTCATAAAGAGTTTTAGGTCCACATCAGTCAACACATCTCAAAATGAAGCAACAGAAGGGTATCTTAATGGTGGACCATAGATTATTTATGCCTATTGGTATTGTAAGACTTTAAATAATAAGTAAACTTAGAAACGTACCAAGAGTTTTCAAAGATTTTATTCCTTAAGAGAAGTATTTTCTTCATCTACATGTTCTTTACTGAGTACCTTGGTCTGATCAGTAACCTGCTGAGCCACAATTTTCAGTGGGAAAGAGCATCAAAATCACATGGCCTTTGAATTCTTGTGAAAAGAAATAGGTGTTTTATGCCTAAACTGCTTTTCTGTCCTCAAAAATATCCCTGAAGATCTTTATCTATGTGGAGATGCAGACACTAAAGGCCTTATTCATTAGTGCAGTGAATTAGTGTGTAGTGAAATCTTTGGGCTCCCATTCATATAAACAAAGAGCAGAGTGAACTGGAAATCTTCCCTTTTGTCAAGTCAGGGTCAAAACTGATTTATATTTATTTATGATTCAGATGCTGATGCATTGATCGCAGGAGCACCAGGGGCACCAATGGATGTTAAATGCCATGATGCTAACAGAGACTATGTTATTGTTACCTGGAAACCACCAAATACAATCAATGAGAGCCCAGTCATTGGGTATTTTGTTGATAAGTAAGTAAACACTGGGATTTATTTAATTTTGTTCATTGCCAAAACCATGTAAACACTGAAGAACAAAAGAATTACCATTATATCCTTCAATATGTGGATTCTTTAGATATATTTTTATAGACTGTTGGCACTGGAACTCAGCTGCCTCTTGTGTTAAATTGCAAGATTGTTCCTTGGCAAACTTGTAGCCCAGATGTTCTAGTACTTTCCCAGGAACAGCCTGGGAATTAAAAAAGGAATGGGGGCCATTCTCAATAATCAGGCGCAGACAGACACCTTTTATCAGACACTAAAAATGTTCAATAGCATGGATGTGGCCAAATCAGAGAGTAAGCCCTAGCTAGTTTATAGAAGCCAGAATCCATGGGCGTCTTCAATTACAGTCTCCTAAATCTGTACACTGCAAAAGCTGAAATTTAGAAGTTATTGCATTATCTTTTTATTTCTGCTTTAACTGTGGTATGCCAGGAGCTCCCAGTAGATGCTAGTTTAAATCAGAATGGCAATCCTCTCTCCTTCAGTCTGCTTTGCACTTTGCGGGTGTTTCAGCCAAGGGAAGATAGTGAGGGAACAGGGGATCAAGCACTGTTTTGCATTTCTCTTTCACTGAAGTGCATGTTTGTGCCTTGTAAGCAGAGCGGAACATCTAATCCTTAGTGTCTGAAACTGTCAGTCAGCAAAAACATTACTGAAATGATTTCATAATGTACACTGCTCTACAATTAAAAGCAACATTTGAAGCTCATTGCTATTTGCTGCCCTGCAATTTGGTCTAGTTCAGTGACAGCTGTCTGGGAATTGCTAGAAAATGTTGGCTTATGAGTGGCAGTCAGTATGAGGAAATTAATTTAAGCCCTGGGGACTCTACCGTTTATATCTAAGTTGTGCAATGCATAGATCGTAGGAGGATTTCACCTGTTTTGTACATAATTTAGTCTGCTGTACCTTTTGACATTCTTGACATTTTGCTTGGATTACTGCAGTGACAAGGAGCCCTTGATCATGACCCTATTTTTCCTTGTACTGCCAGGGCACAGGGCAGTCATCTCCACAAAAGTTTACAGTAGTAAGGCACAAAACAGATATGTACACACAAAAGAGCCAGTATGAGAACATCACTCTGCTTCTTGGTGACTCCTGCAGTGAGTGGCCCAACCATTGTTGGAGGAAAAAGCACAATGATTCTTGCTTAAAAATATGACAAGAAAGAGATGAAAAAGATTGGGTGAATGTTGCAATTTCTGCATGTTCTTTGGAGGTGCATATTAAAAATAAAAGTGAATAATTTGGTTTTTATCTGACAAGGAAGAGAACCAAATGGAAGGGAAGCAGAGGGAGTTGAAAAGGCCAAAAAAAATGCAATAAAAATCATAGAATGACCTTTGCAATTGCATTATGAATGAATATTAGCAGGGTGAGAATTGGTTGCCTGATCAGAGGAAAGAGCGTATAGGTGTGTGACTTTCATTATTGAGGTGTATGGTTTAGTTCCTCTCCTTAGTTGACCATGACTTGTGTGATTCTGTGTAGGATGGTATATATTTATTGTGGAATGATACTGGTAAATGGTGCCTTCTGTTATTCCAAGATGTGAAGTAGGTTTGGAAAACTGGGTCCAGTGCAATGATGCTCCTGTAAAAATCTGCAAGTATCCTGTGACTGGTCTTTACGAAGGACGTTCTTACATATTCCGTGTGAGAGCAGTGAACAGTGCTGGCATTAGCAGGCCTTCTCGAGTGTCTGAACCAGTTGCAGCTCTTGACCCCGTTGACCTGGAGAGAACACAAAGTAGGTTATGCAAGGCTGAAACAGATGCTGAATACTTATTTATTTATTTATTCATTGCGTTTCTCTTTGCTTAGTTAGCTTAAGAAGCAGAGTTTATTTCTTCTTTTCATTTAATATCTTACTACTTTCAAGGTGGGGGATGTGCTTAGAAGGGCAAGGTCCATGCAGACAGGGCCTGGGGATTTCCATCTAATTATGGCTGATTTTCCTTAGCTTTAAGTTTAGATGCTCATTATCACAAGGAGAAATGTTTTCAAAAGAAGTACCTGGAAGCTTGTATCATTTGCACTGGCAGATGGGCCCTCAGATCCCATAAACTTCTACATGTGCTGGTAGTAACTTTTGAAAATGCTATTATGTTTTAGTTAAAGAAACCCCCAAAATTTTCATATGAATTCACTGGTTCACACACTGTAGTATTTATCCACATCTTTTTTTTCCCAGCGAAGTACAAGTACTGGCACAAGGGCCCCAGTGTTACAGGTTGGAGGGGTCTCTGAGATTGTGACTTTTCCAGCAGATGGAGAGTCAATCTATCTAATGAACAAGTTTTTTCTGAAAGCTGGTTTTGTGCTCAAGGCCACTGCAGACTGCAAAGGAGCCTTATGAGAGCTTCTCCATGAACAGAGTAAGCTGGCTTGCTCTGGGGAGTAGTTTTATTGATTTAGCCTTGTCCTAAACCCCTGTACAGATTCTGTATATCATGTGCTTGCACACCTTCTGTTTGGTGTGCTCCTTTTACTCAGAGGGGAATTGAACTCATTGTGAAGACTGCAGAGTACTGCCCCAATGTTGCCTGTAAAATTTGAGATGAATGTGCTGTGTTTCCATTAGCTTTTTGATTAATTCCTAAAAAAAAAGTCCAGTTCATGATACAGTTACTTACTAATCTGCCGCAGAATTGAATCCATCTACTGTGGTTATGACTCTTGCTATTAAGTACATCTTTAAATAGTACTTCTCATGCTCTGTTTTTTTGTGAAAGTGAATGAACCAGTGTATGACATTGAGTTGAAACCATCTGGGGAAAGATTTAGTAACAGGGTTATAGAAACAGAGGTATGTGGGCTTTTGAACAGGTCCTGGACAATAATTTGCAAAATGTGTAAATTTATTAAACTGGTTCAAGAAACTAATTGAATATTTTGATTAACAGCTATTCATGTGGATGAAGGGAGGAAGATTGTGATCAGTAAGGGTGACCTTGAAGGTACGTAGCATTTCTATGACTTCAGTTCACTCATTTATATTCCAAGAATTTAGCATTATAATTAGAAATATAGCTTGAAAAAAATTCACATAGCAGGTAAATTCTTTGTAATAATCAACAAAGACAGATATTCTGGATTGCAAGGCTGAGAGAACACAAATGAAAGGTGAGGTCTAAACGGACAGAGAACATCGCATACCCAAAAGCATGCTGATAGCATCTCCTCGCCTTTTTGCTTTGGCTAGTGCTGAGTTTAAGCAGCTGAACATTGCATCTGATTGCTCACATTTCTCTTCCTTCTATCCTTCTGGGACCTAAATATAGCTTTTTTAGACTGAATTTGATGATCTGAGCAAGTTATTTCCATTTTTATGAAAACTTCTGCAATCAATCTGAATTCTTTAATTAATATCTCTCTGAATAGAGAGGTTGTGCATAAGGTTTAGGTTATACGCTAAATATTGGTTTTTCGCAGGAAAACTGAAGAGATTACTGCCAACTTCCAAGATAAATCCTCAATTTCTTCTGTTTTTGTTTGTTTCTGTAGGTGACGATAGTCTTTAGGCTTGGATAATGATCTTCTTTTCACTGAAACTGTCAAAATCATTAACTATAATGGCTCAGTAGTAAAAAAAAATAAGGCTGTCTACTCTCTTCCACAAAGTTATAAAGCTGTATCTCCAAAAATGACATACTAAAAGAGTAACCATGTGAGAACGGATGTAGTCTGAAGAAGAATCAGACGTTTTCCCCAGTGCATGGGCAGGACAGATGAATTTTCTCTCTTTCACAGAGATGGTACCCTAGGTGAAATAACATGGGTATTACAGGATCAGAATCTTATTATAGTATCAGAATATATTTATGTTGCTTGTTTGGCTTCATAGAATGTACTCCTGCTCTCAGGATGGCCTGAGAATGATCAGAGGCATTAAATGGCCACTCTGGCATAGACATGGATAATATTTGGAATGAAGTTACATGAATGTGCAAATTTAATAAAGGAGTATGGATATGCAAATATCATTGCTTATATAGAACGTTACTTTCATTTGCTAGATTGGAGTTTCTGAAAAAGAGATCTTATCAATCACAAGTGGATTTACTTTTTAGTGCTATTCTGGGACAGTAGTCTGTATCATCATGTTTTACCATTACAAATTATGCCAGCTTTGGGGTTCTCCAGGATGTAAGGAAACATACTGGGATTTAGTTACATGAAATCAACTGAAAAACTTTTGACTCTACTTCATTGTGCTGTGAAGGATTATTGTAATTTTCTTGACTGTATGTTAGCAATTTTGTCTTAAACAGCTGAGTCATGCACCTTTCTTAAAGAAAAAGAGTGTTTGCAGGAAATCAAATACAGAAAGCACTGAGAGAAAATAAATTTTCTTTGGATATGCTAGTTTGTTTTAAAAATTCTGGTTTTGAATGGGAAATGTGTACGGTGAAATAACTTCAGTGTACATTTTGAGCCTGGTTGGTTCTGCAGATGTTTATGAACTGTTAAAACATCACTTCCATGATTTAAAGATTATTATCGAAATATTTTTGTCTTTTAAAATGTCAAATTCTGAGAATTTAGAGGATATATGCTTCTTTCTACCCTGAGAAGTGGCAAAATGTATCCTAAAAGAACAAAACTTTTTTCTTTCTCTATTGCAAGCCATAAAAAATAAAACATTTCTAGGTATCTGCTGAGTTGCTACTCCTTATCCATTTCCAAGAGGAAGCTTCTTCGGAGCTATGTAGCTATGCCTGAAGTGATTCATCATAGGTCTGAGCCTCTTTTACGTAATGCTGCTTTACACCATTGTAATTCCTCAGATAACAAAACTGTCTTTTTCACACACTGGGTGGATGAATGTGACCACAAAGGGCTATTCTGAGATCCTCCAGCCTGGTTCATGGTACACAGCTCCTGCCCCATGTTTCTGATAACCCTGCAGAGTGAGTGGAGAGAAGGCCAAACCAGCTAACTGGTGGAGTCACGAGAGGGCTGAGGACATATTCTAATTTCTCATAATAGCTCTTTAGACTTCTGTCTTTGATCAAAAAATATCTCTTGTTTGCATATAGTGAGTAGGTTTTTTTCCATGACATTCTGCGCAGCAGGTAGAAGTAATTCAAATGTGATAAAGAAGAAATTGTGTCAAATGCACAGGTTTTCAGGGGGCATATTTAACTTTTACTGAAAAAGTACATAACTAGCTTTTAAAACTGATGCCTTATTTCTCAAAATTTAATTGAAGCGAGCAAGTAAACTGCACAGGTGATGCCATAGCTACTAATAGCTGAGCACTGTACAGCAGGGTGTGAGTTCAGAAAGACGAGGTGTAGCATGAGTACTAACCCAGGGGTTGATTTGCTGTTTAACATTCACTACCTCTATTACTCTTCCAGGTGATATTCAGATTCCAGGCCCTCCCACCAATGTACATGCCTCAGAAATCAGCAAAACATATGTTGTACTCAGCTGGGATCCACCTGTTCCCCGTGGCAGGGAGCCACTGACGTATTTCATTGAGAAGGTACTGTACTGTACAGTGGCATTTGTCTGTAAAGTGTTTCATTGCTGTGTGCAATTACATTCAATTCATTTTTAGAACTGCAGAATAAACAATAAACTAACACTTTCTGTGGTCTCACAAGATTTGGTAATGAGATGCCAGAGAAATATGGAGAATCAAATGTCTTATTATGTGATTTAATGAACATTGAAATTCAAGGCCCAGGGGAAAGGATACCCCTGTGCTATTTGCCTACTGATGTCTAAAACGAGAACAAGCTACACATACATGTAAGGCAGTGGCTTAATGTAAAAGAACCATTTTAAGGTTTTGTAGTCCTACAGGCAAGTCTGGAAGTTTGCAGTATGCCTGTATTAAAGGGAATTTTCTGGTAGTCCTGTGATAGAGCTAGGAATAAACAGTGACTCATAATTTGATCCTCATTTTCATTTTTGCAGGCTTAGAGCCTTCTCTGCTATTCTCTGACATTTCCAATTTATTCCCTGTAAGGTCAGCTGCGAGGCAGATGCCTGTCTCAGGGTCACTGCTCCCTGGCAGTCTTAATGGCTGCCTTTCTCTTCCCTTTGAATTGAGAGGGGACTTCAGTCATGACAGTAGGAGAGGTTTGTTCTTCTCCCATTTAAACTACTGAGATTTAGATACATATGTCCCAGAGCCAGGTTTCTAAATTAAGTATGTTGGATTACAGCCAGGGGTCATAATCTCTTCTCCTTACTGCGAAGTTTCCCCAGTAGGTAAATGGGGCCTCATACCTGACCTCTAAAACTCTTACATGCCAAGCTATACTTGGTTTTTATGAATTATGCCTCTAGCATATGCCCCTCTTAATGATCCACTAAAACTACCACACAAAGTTCCATAAAACTACCACATAACTACCACTAATTCCATAAAACTCCCACACATTCAATTTGCATCTTGAATATTGTGACAGCCTTTTCTCAGGCCCTTATCATGCATTTTTTTAATTCTCACATCTGTTCAGCACAGTCCTCCAAAGTTCATTTCTCAGCCAACCATTCTGTTCACATCACTTCTCTTTTTACAGCCCCCATCTTGTCTTTTCCTTCTCAGTAACATCAAAATCTCCATTTCAAAAGACCTTTATATCCCATTTCTGAGTTCTTCATCATCCATTACCTACTGGATGTAGAACCAATGGGTGTAAAGTGAAGTTCAGTTGCCAGCTGAATTTTCCAGCAAGCATGTCTGTGATTTCTCCCATTCTGCCTTTCACATTCAGAAGTAGTGAAAATTTCCATAGATATAAATATCTAGGTTTTTCACTATGCAATAAGATAACATCTTCCTTGTACTTATTCCCAGTTGCTTACATCTGCTCTTATCTATAAATTTCAAGCATACTGACTAAAGGAGTTTCAACCAGCTGTTGGCATGAAAATAGCTCATTGTTTCCAGAATATACAGAAATAGACCAAAAAAAGCTCAGATGTAGATTTCTGTTGAGAATACACCTATGTTTGCTTAGTTGAATTTCATATGAATTGGAAAAGATAAGTATCTGGTTGTTTTACAAAAATAGCTTTATATAGCTCCAAAACCAGTATAGAGCAATGACAATAATGAACGAACAAGCCTTAATTCAATGCCAAACATAGCAAGGGAAAGTGAGAATGAGGAATAAAAAGTTTTTATTTGGAAAAAAAAAGAAAAAGATGTATTATACTAATGAATACCTGAATCTAAAATCTTTTTGCATATAAATAACTTGTATATATGAATAGTGCAGTTCACAGATGAATGTTCATTTTGCTTTCTACAGTTATCTGTTAGTTTAGAAAAGCACAATTCTAGAAAAGCACAATTTCTGATTAATTTATTTCAAGTAAAGAACTCCTAGTCCCAAAGAACAAAAATGTATTTTTGAAGGCCTCAGGAAACATGAAATGAAAATGAGTTCTCTCTGATGTATAGCAATATTCCTTTAAAGTCATTATTTAACAGATAAATCAAATAAAACTACAGAATAAAACATGATATTGGTTCTTTGTGAAAATGAAATGCAACAATTAACATTTTTCATGACCAAAAGTAGAATATATGGTAAAATAATATTTATTTCATATTTTCCATCTTTTCATTATTAATTAAGTGTACGGCTTTTATTTCTGTTATCTATGAAAAAGATTTTCATATTTGGGCTCCAGCTGCTTACGCTTTAATTACATATCTATAGTAGGTCTCTTATATACAGGGTAGTTTGCAAACACCTATGGAACACTATTCCTCCACTAAGAACTTCACAGTCTATCAGGTTTTGTTCCCAGACTCTCTGTTCCAAAATTTTATAATCATTCACCTTGTGCGCACCTTCCTGTGCTTGAAGAAAATTTCATGTAAGCTATTCACTGAGCACTTGGGCTTTACTAGAATTGCTGCAATATTCCATGACTAAGTTTTGTTTTGGGTCAACAGTTTATCTGGGGAGCCTAACTGACAGCAGACTTCTCTTAGAGTACTGGTTTGCTGGCTCTCTTCCATGCACAGTTGTAGTGATGATTAGCTCAGCTGCTGCATTGAGAATATTCAAAAGTAATCATTCAATTTGATCAATGCTTTTAGGGACATGACCTTACTAAAAAAAAACAAACCCAAACTACATAAAGATAAATTACTGTGCAAATTAACATCCCCCTCTCTACCTTTCTGTAGAATTTGGATTAGAACTTCTTGTTTTATGCCAGACCTGTGGACATTTGAATGAGTTTTGCAGGGCACAAAATTAATTCTTTTGGAACCAATCACAGCTGACAGTCATGGCTAGCTGTATGTACAATTGTGCATATATTGAAGTCTACAAAGGCAGGGAGACAGTGAGGTATTCAGACATTTTTGTAGAGTAATGAATGCATAAGCTGCTAGAATTTACATGTGTTAGAGTGAGACATTTCGAGTGATCCTTCTCTCGTAGTTTTAAATAAATTCATGACAGGATGCAATAAAGCAAGATGTTCTTTTTTTTTTTTTTTTACAGTCCACAGAAGTGACTCACAGCTTTTTTTTTTCTCATTTATTTATTTATGTTTTTAATATGTTTTTTGGTAGTCCATGGTTGGCAGTGGAACCTGGCAAAGAGTCAATGCACAGGTTGCAGTAAAATCTCCTCGCTATGCAGTGTTTGACCTTGCAGAAGGAAAACCATACGTTTTCCGAGTCTTGTCAGCAAACAAGCATGGCATCAGTGATCCATCTGAAATCACAGTACCTATTCAACCAGAAGATACCATCGGTAAGAGATAAATTTATGGCATCAATATTAAATGCAATTGTTATTTTACAAAATAGAAATAGACAACTTATTAGAATAAAATTAGTATGACTACAATAATAGTAATTGAATCAACTGGTGTCCAATACTGTGAAGGATTTCAGAAAGACCAAGATGCTAAAATTCAGAAACATTCAAAAATTTTCTGGATGACCAGAAGTCTCCTTGCTGAGACCAATAATTGTGAAAAAGTTATATTAATTTTAGTTATTCATTCTACAGAGTGCTCTATTAATGTGACTTGTCAAAAAATGAGAAAATACAGGTTAATTGCCAATTTGGGTAATTATACTGTCTGGCTTAGATAATTATATACTGCCTAATTCCCTACAGTTTCAGATAGATAAGCTAGCCTTTAACTTCTTTCTCAGTATTCTGAGTTGCAAATTGCTGCTGGTGCAGGATTCCCAGGGTATGCAGTTGGTAGATTTCAGGGATAGGAGAAGATACATCTGCATATTCATTGGTAACTTTCCAAATGAAAATTAAGTGTTTATCTTGGGGCCACGTTCATAAACATAAGTGAAAATTTAGAGAGTGGTTTCTCAGCTCATCGGTCAAATATCTGGTTTGCTTTTACAGTTTTGCAGAGGTCACATGAAATGGCCTCATGTATTGACAACTGTCTCCTTAACAGCATATATATTATACTACTGCACTTCCTAGAAATATAGGAAATATTTACAGTATCTGATATACCATATAATATAATGTTGGTAGACATAGCCTTCCAAATGTTTGCCATAATTTCTAAAAAATATAATCCATCACCTTTAGCTTGATCTGTAACTATGCATGGTAAAATCAAGGCATCTTTTGCTTTTATGTATTCTTGATTTGATGTCTCATTAATGCATATAAATTATTTAAACCGTTCAACATTCCCCAAGGTAGAGAAGAAAAATACTGTATTTATTTCACTTAGTATGGAATATAGGCTTTCCCTTAGGAGTCAACGCAAGACATTTTGAATAAATCATAGCTATAGCTGAAAGCAGAAAGCAGAAGATGCTATTTTAAAGAGAAACTGCAGGACTTTTTCAGAGATGGAGTTTACCACCTGAGCTAAAATATATCAGAAGCACATAGCACCATTTGACATTCCTGAGGGTAGCTAAGGGTACCTCAGCATTCGGCATTCCTGAGGGTAACTTCATATTGAGAGCAATCATTACACTAGAATTATGGATAGCTTTCTCTGTCAAGCAGAAGCTAGAAGAAGGATGGGGTATTCTAGGTCATACAAAATGATGCAATATTATGCAATTGAATTGAGTGGTAAAAGAGTATTCAGTTTGAAACAAGCATCTAAATTGAGGTGTTTCCATGTAGGCACCAACAGGTGTTATAAATGTCTCTACTTTCACTGTGGCAATTGGAATCTGGAGGATATGGTGGCTGATGCTGCCATAAGTTGCCCTGTGGCACCCAGCTATGGAGTGTCTACATTGGGCTGAGATGAATAATTTTCATGACTCTACAAACCAGTGATCAGAGGTTTGGTTTAGTTGACCAAACAGACATCTAGTACCTTTCCAAATTATTTCAGTTTGCCGTTTCAGAGGAGTGTATATATTTAGTCTTATATGTCAGCTCCATGTAGAAGTCTAAGTTGTTCTAAAATGGCCCTAAATGAATTTTTCTGGGTAATTGAAATAAATGCTAGCTCTTTGACTATAATGACAGCTTAAGAACATGTAGAACAGGTATGTGTAAACACACATAAAGCACTAAATGGAATCACAAATCCTTTTGATCTTACAGATTTATTGCATAAAGTACAATAGTGTAGAAGTGCTATATTTTATTTTGAGATTGAAAGACTAAAAAAAAAAAAATAATGTTCCATTTCTTTTGTTATGTGTTGCTTGTGGTTCTCCACAATATATCATCTAAGGAAACTAAAATCACCTTCAATAGGCAAGTGCTGGATATCTCCCTTAACCTATCATGAGACACTGCCTTAGTTCCTTAGGTACAGATATTTTATAGTGTATAGATCGTGTGTTGGCCCTAACTAAGATTTTTTTTTCCATTTAGACCTTGATGGTTTTGGTTCTATTTGTGCACATTCAGAGTGTTTAGTTCCATATAAACTAGCAATGAACTTTCATTGCATGTAAGTGAACTGCCTACTGTTGGGAGAGCTGTAGTCCACAGATTGAAGGATGCTTTATCCACTTCTGCTTGGTGCTGCTGAGGTTGGTTCTGGAATATTGGCCCCATTTCTGGCTTCCTTAGTCTAGAGGGATGGGTGTAGAGGACCTCGAGACGTTCACTGGATAGCAACCAAGACAACCAGAGACTAGAGGTAGTGAGCTGAGAAGAGAGGTGGAGGTAGCTGTGCTTGTTTCATCTGGGGACTTACAAAGATGATTGTGCTGAACTGTTCTGAGAAATGCCAAATGACAGAAAAAAAAAAAAAAAAGGTAACAGCCATAAATTGTAGCTTACTAAATGCAGGTTGTACTCTTTTGGTTAAAAAGGTGCCAAAGTGCAATGATAGAAAAGGTTGTGCAGGGAAGGTGTGAAATTTCCCGTGTCAGAAGTTTTCAAGACATGGATAAACTCATGACTGACAATCTAGTTTAGTGTTAGTGATAATCTCACTTTCAGTGATAGGTTAGAGTAGATGGTTTCCAGAGATCCCTTCGAACCATTGTTCTTATGGTTCTGTGCAATTCATCTAGCTAAGATTAGTTAAACACTTAGCATTCAAGCATGTGCTTAAAGTTGTCTTGAAAAGCTGTCCTTTTCTGAATTGGGGTTGTTAGTTGAGTAGAAGGCAGTATTTCTTAATGCTTTTTATATAATACCTCTACAGTTTATGTGCATTTCTTACTGATGCAGTTGTGCTCCAGGGGTATAAGCTATACACAAATCTTTGAGAGAATATTAGAGAGAGGATTTCTGAGAGCAAACATTTTCATATCTATATGCATTTATCCACACTGATATTTGAAAATAAGTTCTCCCTCCTCAGAAACCTGTATAAAATCAGAGAAGTAACTTACTCATAGTTTAGATTAAGTTTACTCTAAGAAAACAAATAGAAAAATAAACATATTTGTACACACATATATAGAAGTATCCAGACTTATAGTGAAGCAAATATACTAAAATATATATCTCATATAGCAATATTAATATGGTAGGAATATTCATGTCTGTAGTGATGAAATATGATAAAAGTATACAGTGTTGCCTTTACCTCGGCTTACATTTATTATTATGTATTTCACAGTAATACATGTTTCCTCTCTTTTTCTTAGTTGCTCCATCTACACCTGGTCAGGTAGTGGCCACAAGAAATACAAAAACATCAGTTGTGGTTCAATGGGATAAACCAAAGCATGAAGAGGATTTATATGGTTACTACATTGACTACTCTGTGGTGGGATCAAATCACTGGGAACCTAGTAACCATAAACCTATTAAATATAACAGGTATTGACAATAATTCTATATTTTGGGGAGGTTTGAAAACTGTAGGATTGTTTTAAGCCAATTTACGGGCTAAGCAATGATGTTATCATGGAAGATGAATGTTGAATGAATATGAAGAAAAACAGTCTGCAGACTCTCAGGGCTAAGCATTTCAGATTGCAGGGCAGACTTCCCCTCTCCCTTCCCTGCCCCCCCCCCCTTTATTTTTTTTTCTCCAAAGAGAAGCATCTTTTGTCTATTGCATGACTCTGAGTTATAAAAGCAGGTTATAGAGACATGATTCTTTGTGGACATGAGTAAGCATAAAATAAATGCCTTTCTTAAAATCTAAATTATATTACGGGATAAACAGGCCTGATGCACATAGGGAAGAGTATGAGAGAGAGAGGGAACTCAGAAGCTTTCCATTAGCCCATGGACATCTGGGCAAAAGGGCAGGTCATGTCTGCTATAAACACGGTGGGGAAAGTGCATCGGCTGCTGATATTACTGTGCAGGAAATCCGTGTCCCATCCCAGAAACACCAGGGGTCCCTGACTTGCTACATCTATGGGTAAAGGACAATAACCCTTCTTTCCAGTTCCTTTTTCATGCCACCCCTGTCTGTATTTCTGATAATTTCTTACTCCCTCCTGAAAATGTCACATTTCATTGGGTGATTCTTCAATTAATTTCCTTTGTGACAATCATTCTTACTTTTTCTGGAATCACAAATACAAAGCTTAGATGTGCAATTTGTATTTTCTTACAGGTATATAACAAGCACATTATGTTATTTAGTGTATTTTTTCAGCTATTAATTCTGAGTGACTTTGTATTCTGCTGAATCCTTTGATCAAGTAGTCAAGAAATTTGATCAAATTAAAAGTAAAGAATAATTCTTGATCAAAGGGACTGGGACAGCACAAAAATAATTTAAAAAAAAAGAAAACTCAGACCAAAACAAAACGTTTGCTTTACGTGAACATGTCCTACAATAGGATAGTTCCATCTGCTACAATAATTACCTAGAACCTCAGATCAAAACTGTAGCCTGTTTTTGATAGTGACTAGGAAAACACAGTGAAAAATATAGTCCTTTCCCAGAATAGATTAGAATTCAGTGAGGGAATATACTATAGTTTATCTGAATGTAAGTGGTAGATCAGTGCTAGCAACTTAAGTACTGTGACTTTTGTTCCAGCATCCCATCTAATTGCATTGTACTACATTCATCGCTGTGTTAAGGTTTCCCTCTTGGAAATATTTTCCTTTGTTAAGCACTCATGATGAAGAGCTTTCTGACTGTTGCCCAGATTTCATGTTACAGTACAGAATGGTACCTGTAAAATATGTACTAATACGTTTTTTTTTAAACTCAGGTTTGTTGTTCATGGTTTGGAAACTGGACAGCAGTACATCTTCCGTGTGAAAGCTGTGAATGCT
This sequence comes from Psittacus erithacus, assembly GCA_009867235.2. Lineage (NCBI taxonomy): Eukaryota > Metazoa > Chordata > Aves > Psittaciformes > Psittacidae > Psittacus > Psittacus erithacus. Next base: position 6,888 of record WYDI02015947.1, on the reverse strand, counting down.
GTAGGATTCAGTGAAAATTCACAAGAGTCAGAGGCTATAATAGTTCAGGCAGCCCTTAGTAAGTATGAGTCTCTGCAACTCAGCTTCTTGTCTCTTCAGTCATAGAATCATAGAATGGTTCAGTGTTGGTGTAAAGGGTTTTGGGCCAGGTCCAACATCCTGGAATCGGCCAGAGCATCCTGGGCTGGGCCTGAACATAGAGGGGGGTGGCCACTCAGAGGGTAACACATAGTGGCCAATCAGAGGGTGGCGATGTTCAAATCCAGCCAATCCGGTTAGTAGCATGAGAACAAAAGGTGTAGTCTATATAAACTGTGGTACCAACTGAAAGGGGGTGGATAGAAAAGAAATCTCTGACAGTAAAGAAGTTTTTGGCATGGAACTCTGCAGGAGTCTGTGTGTTTAATCTCCACAATTCAGGTTCGAAGAATGTATTTTCAGCAATCAACTCCTTTGGTCTCATTTGTGGTTACAGTACATTTTGCAACAACTGAGCACATCCCCTTAGCGACATTTGTGCTCTGGCATGTGTGTGTTCTCGGGAAAAAAAATTGTTTAAAAACCCAAAGATGTTATGCACGATATCTATTACAAATATTGGGTCAGATTCATTGTAATGACCAAGTTGCTTTCTGCTCCTCAGCTGTAATAAAGAAACTGTAAAACTTGGTTAAGTTAGACAAGTATCTTCTGGCTAATTTGGAGTGGTGCAGATCGGTTCAGCACAGAACCTGCTCCATTTAGAAGAGTTTCAGGAAAATTTATTGCTGTGTGGCTGAAATAAACAGAAAGTTTCCTTTGGCTGCTCCAGGGTGGAGCAATCTACCTCCTCTGGTGCCCTGCGTGCAAAATTTCACTGTTAAGAACAATCCATTGTGCAACCTTCAGTGGGTATGATGCATACTGAGTGAAAGGCTGGATAATTACTTTGAACAAAAAGTACACGGATCTGGGCTACTCTGTCCCATTTTTCATTTCTGCACAGTTTCAGTTTCATATTGAAAATTTTAAAGTAGAACACATTTTTCCCATCTGAATGGCCTCTTCTTGGAGAAGAAGACCAATGGGCATACTTGTCAGAAATAGTTTTCTAACAGATTTATAATTCAGAATTGCTGTTATAAGATAAATTTGGATGAGATGTTACTGACAATCTTACTCTATTTGATTTTTTTAGGGCAAAGTGTGTCTCATATGGGTAGGTGGTGCATGGACACTTGCACATATATTAGCCCTATGTCATAAATGTACTTGCACCTTTTATTTTGTCACTGTGTTTTGAAGATGAGGGTTGCATGGTGTATGTCACTGAACACAGAGCACATGGATCTTGCACACAGCTATGGGATGTGAATGGCTTTTGTCCATTTCAGTAGCCTTAACAGGATTTTCCCAGGGCTATTTAAAGGTGACCGGTGTCAACATGGATAGAATCTTTCTGTGGTATTATTTTAAGGGCATTTATAGGAGTTCACTGTGGTCACTCTTATTTACCAAGAACTGGTAATAACTGCAAAGGCCATGTTTTATGGCCTCTCAGTATAACACCACATTTTAAAAAAAGAACAAAATGACAGTTTTGCTGATTACTATCTGTTTTTATGATGATCACCAGTACAGCTACAAGATTTTTAATTGCATTAAGGGCCTCTGCTAACGTATTCTATTCTGAATGAGGTAAGTCACGTTCTCTGAATTTATATTGGTAATTCAACTGAAAATATCCAGTGAGCTTTAGCAGCAGGAGCTTAGCCTGTACTGCCTGCAGCACCACAGTGTTAAGAAAGGGGTATCTTCAGGCAAACTTTCATGCACAGATGGCAAATACAAAACAGTGCTTGGTGGAAAGGGTGTTTGCTAGTAGTAGGGGTGTAAAAAGCTAAGGAAAACAGTTTTGTTCATCTCTAGGAAGATGCCTGGGTGATATTTCTGCTTCTGCTACAGATGGGAGTCAACTCATACAGGTAGACTCATGAAGGAAATGTCTTTTTTGCCTCAGCAAAGGTTAAGCTAGTGATCATCTAAATATTTTCTACTCATTATAGGGCAGAAAGCACTCTCAGTCTGAAGCAGGCATATAATATGGTGTCATGGTTTTAGCCCAGCCATGCAGTCTCTCATTCACTCCCTCCCCTTCCTCCCTCAGCTCCCGGAGATATGGGGAGGAGAACTGAAAAAATACAACTCCCACAGGTTGAGATAAGAACAGTCCAGTAACTAAGGTATAACATAAACCACTGCTGCTGCCACCAATAATAAAAATGACAAGGGGGATAACAACAGAAGAGAATACGATGGCTCACCACCGACTGGTACCCAGCCGACCCCCAAGCAGTGCTCTTCCTTCCGGGCAACTGTCCCCAGTTACATCCTGGGCATAACGTGCTGCGGTACGGAATACCTCTTTAGTTAGTTTGGATCAGGTGTCCTGTCTTTGCTTCCTCCCAGCTTCCCCTCCTCCCTGGTAGAGCATAAGGCTCAGAAAGTCCTTGGTCAGACTAAACATTCTAAGCAGTAACTAAAAACATCGGTGTTATCAGCGCTGTTTCCAGGCCGAAAGTCAAAAACACAGCACTGCACCAGCTACTAAGAAGGAGAAAAAATGACTGCTGCTGCGGAACCCAGGACATATGGGAATAGGAGGGGAAAACCATGAAGGCCATAGATAAGACAGTAATATAACTTAATTTCATTGAAGTTCATAGGCATTTTTTTTTTTTTAATCATTGGGTCATTCTTGCCATATTCCAAAAGTATTTGAGTAGTTTATTGCTTTCTTAGTAGGAAAAGATCTTCAGATCCCTTTCAGTCTCCTAGCATAATATCTGGTCTGAAAATATTTTTGCTGGCATTACCATTTCTAAACCAGAGATTATCCATTCCTTCTTGCTATCTACTGAGAGGGCTGGACATCAAGCAGATGCTTCAAAAGCCTCCACATTTATGATTGGGAATGAAATTAATTTTGATTAGCAGCTGTGCGACTACTTTGTTACCAATATGAAACTAATAGCAGTATAGTGCAGAAAACAGAAAGAATACAAAAAGTGCTAAACAACTTATACAGTGCAGTGTTTTAGACTCTGTCCTAACTCTCAGATTGCTTATTTCTTTATAGCTTGTCCATCATACCCTCATGGTATCACACTTCTGAACTGTGATGGTCATTCAATGACCCTTGGCTGGAAAGCACCAAGGTATAGTGGAGGTTCACCAATCCTTGGTTATTATATGGATAAACGGGAAGCTAATCATCAAAACTGGCACGAAGTCAATTCTTCCCTTATTACTCAGACAATTTACACGGTTGGTACTTTTTAATACTTACATTTCTGGAGCTGATTTGTATTATTTCTTTGCTTTTGGCAGAGTTTTATTTCTTGCAGAGAAATTCTTTAAATATTTACTGCAGTAAAACCGGGCCCTTCATTGTGTATTTTGGAGTGCAACATGCCTATAAACTGTAGAGAATTAATGGCTTCCTTTGATAAGAAATTCTAAGACCAGTTCAGGGAGGTTATTTTTGTGGAAAAAGGTGTGAAGCACATTCTTCACAAAGAACAAGATGAGCTATAAAATGCTTCATTAGCTGTATTCATTAATGAGCACTATATGTATTACTGTAATAACATGCAGACAAAAGATGGAAGTATTTTCAGAACAGACGACCACGCTGTCTGTAGAAATGAAGACTTGTAAGTGAAATGCAGATGGTCTGTGGACAAATGTAACCGTCCCTGTTCTTACTCCCAAAATCTGCCTGCAGCTGGAAAGGGAAGTATATTAATAAACCTAGCAATATGTTTTACTGTCTCCTTTCTAGAGTGCCAGGGTGATGATTTCAGTTTTAAAATAAATTACTTCTAGTTGGACTTGCAATGTATTCAATGTTTCTTAAAACAGGAAAATTTTGATGTGAACTTCCATGAGAAAAGGTTAGGAGCATACAATATAACAACTAATTAATTAATCTGATATTTTTTAAATTAATCAGATTTTATTCCAAAATATTTCTTAAAAGTATTCCTTCAAGTCAGCAACTTTCTTATAAACCTCAAGGCAGAAATGCATTTTTAGCAGATATTTGACACTGAAGTAGAAAATAATGCTGCAGATGAGCTCAGGAGGAATGTTTCATGCACAGCCAGCAGTACTCAGGTGTATATATGCTTGTGAGCGAGTTTATAACTGGCACCTCTGACACAGCAGATGGAGCATGGGTATTAAGAAATAAAAAAAGACATGGAGGATAGGCATGAAAGGGTACTACAAATCAATGCTTTCCAGATATTTTAATTTTTTAGTGCATTTGTAAATGAGTAATGTAAATTAAGGCAAACCATTCAGAGTTTAATTAATTGGATATTTAATTCTCATACCTGCCAGTAACTGTATTTGTGCTTGAAGGTGCATCTTCATACATTAGTTTGAATGACTGGAATCTGAAATACTGATGGGAAATAAAAATAAGACAGCTTTTAGTAGCACAGAATATTTTATGACATACTGCAGAGAAGGCACTGAGATATACAGTAGAGCACTGGGAAATCACTAAAGGTTTAAACCTCTCTGATTAAATTAGTCTATGGGAACCCAACAAATATTCTTTCCTTTAACAACCTAAGGTTTTGAAACCATTTTTACAGGCTAAACTGTTATTCTTTCTTGTGAATTACATTCTACAGCCCTATGTTTTCAGGAATTATCTCTAAATTGTATTAGTACCTGACTTTTCCTAGCTTACATTGTTTGCTTTGGTCTTGTATTTGATACTACCCCATCATATATTTGTTACCATCCCATCATATATTTGTTACCATTAAAAAAAAAAATCATACTAAAGTTCTTTTTTATCTCACATTTTTACATTTTCCCAGCAAATATCATTATTGTTTATTTATTCACGAAAATCTAAAACTGTTCCATATCTCCACTTATATGTTCTACCCTCAGCTGCCTCTTTCTCTTGAGACATGTGACTGGATATAACTTTGGGAACCATGCAGGGGACTGAGGTGTAGAAGACTTGTTTATTGTATTTAGACAGTCTGGAAAGTGAAGGATGGGAAAGGGTTACTACCATGTGGTGCTTAGGGTATTAAGAAGCTCATGCCTTATAACTTGTATACCTTGACCTCAAAATCTGAGATGGTGATGTGATGGACTTACTAGGCAAGTCAGGGTTCATTTACCAGGGATGCTCATAGAGGTATAGCACGGATATCAGACAACCCATTTCCAGTGCTTACTTCCTCACTTTGTAATGGTAAGTAATATTAAGAGAAAGTTGCATACAAGCTAGAAAAAAATACCAAGAGAATCTTTCCCAAGCTTATATTAGCGCATTGTGGAATTAATTGGGTTGCCTTTTCCTTTAGATTCCCTGGTATGTCCACAGTGAACTCTTTAGACCAGAACACCATTTAAACTTCTGCTTAAGTGAATGGCGTAGTAATAGCCACTCATAAGAAATGCAAGAAGGTATTTCATGTGAGAGCAGTCACTCATAAGTATCTCCTAGTTGTTATTCATTGAGTGGGCTCCCTGGACTGTTGCTCTAACCTTTTAAAGCCTCTCATGCCAATATATTGAGTGCTGTTATTCTTAGGATGATATGGCTGAAACACGGAAGTACAACGTAGATCTCTGCATTACTCTGTTTAAGAGTAAAATCTTCAAATTAAATCATTCCAGTGCTCCAGCACAGCACTAAGGCCTGAAACTAAGTAATGCTTATTTTTAAGTGTTTAATTTATTAAAAAAATATAAATTATGGATTTTGACATATTGAATTGTTTTCTCAAAAAAGGTGGAGGATTTGACAGAAGATGCCTTCTATGAATTCAAGGTTGCTGCTGCAAATATGGTTGGAATAGGTCAACCTTCAGATCCCAGTGAGCATTTTAAGTGCAAAGCCTGGACTATGCCGGAACCTGGTAAGTCTATTAGTTCCTCATGAAATTCAATTAAATTCATCCTCCTTAAAGCACAGTCAGTGTATTGTTCCAAATGTATTGTTCCAGGCAAACTCTGCTGGATGTTAATTTCTGCCATATTACTTGTTGAGATTGCTATTGCTTCTGAGATATCCTGTTAAAAGCTACTTTCATATCCCCATTGATGACACTGAATGTCCTGGGAAGTTGGTGACCTTTACTTAGCTAGCTGAGTGTTTCCTTCTTTCATTTCCCACATCAGCTCAGAGCAAAAAAGTCTTCAGTTTTCAGTCTATGCTTTTATCTCTATCAACTCTTCAACTCCAGCCCTACAAGCTCCACTTCACACTCACCACCTGTAAAATATATAGGCATCTCTGCACCATAATCATAAAATCATAGAATGGTTTTGGTTGGAAAACACCTAGTTCCAACCCCCCCAACATGGGCAGGGACAGCTTCCACTAGACCAAATTGCTCAAAGCGAACATGGTCTTGAATGTTTTCAGAGATGGGCCTGTTTCTTGATGTAGAGACAAGTAGCACAGTGTGGCTTTATAGCTAAAGTCTTCAGTCTCAGCTAGTGTGCCCTTATTCATGAATTTCCCATAGATTATATCTAGGTGTTACCTGAGAGATTATTAGACAGATGTTATAACAAGCATGATAACAAACATACAGTAAGAATGACTACGTGCAGATACTCAAACCTGTGTTTAGACTGGCTGTAGTTTAGCAGTGTAGATGTAGCTACAGACTGTTAATTGTAACACTGACTTCATAGAAAATGTTAAATAAGAATTATTGTGAATTCAAGGCTGTCCTGGGTTCAGCAGTAGCAGTAATTTTTCTCCTCCTTAGTAGCTGGTGCAGTTCTGTGTTTTTGATTTTGGTCTGGGAACAGCGGTGATAACACCAATGTTTGTAGCTACTGCTTAGAATGTTTAGACTG
>WYDI02015946.1:0-13930 GCA_009867235.2 Psittacus erithacus | reverse complement strand
GAGCAAGCTGCTCCAGTGGAAGGTGTCCCTGCCCGTGGCAGGGGCTGGAACTGGATGAGCTTTAAGCTCCCTTCCAACTCAAACCCATTCTATGGAGGAGGGCCGGGCTGCATCTCTCTACCCAAGCGAGAGGAGGAGGAGAGCAGAGTCAAACACTCATGAATCATTTGCAGACGCACACAGGCACACGTGCACCGGTATCAACCACCAGACAACAAACCCCCCTCCTCTCTGACTGCCTTTCCGCAGCCGCTGCAGCCATCTGCCCCTCCCGGGGAAGGCTCCGTTTCCCCGTGCTTAAAGGGTTTGTAAATCCGCTCGCAAACGAGAAGCGGCGGAGGCAGCAGCGGAGCCCCGCGCCCGCCCGGCAGCGGGCTTTGATAGCCCATCTGGCAGAGCGCTGCGCTCCTGCCCGCAGCCTCACGTCCCCTGCCTGCAAGAGAGGCAGAAACGCGCCCAGGAAACCCGGGCACGGATAATGAGGTGTTTAATTACACATCCAGCAGCCCAGAGGATGGGCCCCACCGGCTGCTGCGGCTCAGGGGCATTTCTGGCTCTGCTGAGGCATTTCTCACATCCCCAGGCTCCTTCCTTGGCTCTGCACAAGTCCTGAAGGGACTTTGGAGCTTCCCTTGCCTCACTCGCTGCCTCGGTTTCCCTCCTGCTGGAATAACATGGATGCTAGCAGCATTTCTACCAGCCACGATGGAGATAAGGCACATGCGGCGAGCAAGGCTTATCTCCTGCTAGGTCTCGGCTTTCCAGACAGGTAGATCAGGCTAAAAGAAAAAGGGAAGGATTTATTTTGTCTCTAGTTCAAGACTGACAAGGACGCAGCTTAATCTAGGACAGGCACGCTTGAAATCCTTGTGCTCTAAAGTTAATTTATAGGGCAAAGTTTTTGCCACATTGGTATAAGCTGCCTTTGACTGGGATTGCATTGGCAGCGCTTATGATTAAGTGGAATCATGGATGTAAATCAGGAGCAGCCCTGGGAAGTTTCCTGGCATTGCGCTCTTGTCACTGTGATCACTGATCCAAATCAACAGCATCTCCATAAACCTGTGTGACATTGCATCAGACCACAGACCGCACCGGTATAAATCTGGAGTGGTGCTTGATCGTGATATTAATTTTAAGGGGAAAAGAAGGAAGAGATGCTTCAAGGTCCTTGAGGGTGTGGAGGAAACGGTGTTCAGCTGTGACTGAAAGTTAATCTTCATCCATCCTTAGTCACGAGCCTAAGGGTTGGAGGGGAGCTTAAAGCTCATCCACTTCCAACCCCTGCCATGGGCAGGGACACCTTCCATGGGCAGGGACACCTTCCACTAGAGCAGCTTGCTCCAAGCCCCTGTGTCCAACCCGGCCTTGAGCACTGCCAGGGATGGGGCATCCACAGCTTCTCTGGGCACCCTGTGCCAGCGCCTCAACACCTTTGATCTGAGCACTCAAAAATGGGCAAGGAACAGGTTATCCTGGAAGAAAAGACCCTGGATGCAGCCTGGGCTGAGCTGGTTCATTGGGGAAGCTCAAGGGAAGCGCATCCACCCCAGCTATGGGCACCAGCCATGGCTGTGCTCAGTGGGATGCTTTAGATGCAGCCCTTGTTTCCCACCCCTCCATCCCTGCTTGGATAACAGCAGTATTGTTCAGACTGCCTATTTAGCAGCAGTCAGTGCCAATGGCTTTGTTAATAGTCAAGAGGCAGTGTGTGAACTGCCTTGTCTGGAGATGGCAGCCAGAAGAATGGAGCTGTCTGCACCAGAAAGCAGCCCCAACCACTGCCTGCTGCCCAGCCTGGCAATAACAGGAGAAGGAAACCCTATGATGAGTTGGTTGAAGTCTCTATTTCTAAATGCTGGTTCCCATAACCATGGGATCCCACGCTGGGATGGAGAGATTCCCCAGGCACTTTGTCAGCTGGCAGAGATGCCACCTGAGCTGGCACCAAGCTGCAAATCAGGCTCGCCTGTTGCAGTATATACATATGGAGTGAGGTTTATTTATGAGGGGGAAAGAGACAATAAAGAAGAGTTATGATGTCCAAGAAGAGCTGATTTATATCCCAGCAAACTTGAGGCTGTAGCTCAGTGTGGGGAATGACAACCCCTGACAGGTGGCCATGAATAAATCCAAAAGTTTTCCTGCCTCTGGTAGCCGGTGGCCAAATCCTTCAGCAGGTTACAGCAGCCTCCAGCTGCTGTGGTTTTAATAGACAAGAGGTGTGGAGAAGAATGGGAGAGACCTGCTGTGCTCCAGCACAGGGTTGGGCTTTTTCCTTTGGCTTTTTAAGCATTCCTCTCGCGACTGCTGAATCCAGAGCATGGCCAACAGCAGTCCTCTTGGCAATATGGTTTTCATTACAACCACCCATGCATAAAGTACTTAATTAGGTCCCCATGCCAAAGTCCCTGCTGCTGATGTGACAGCTGATGTCCCAGCCTGCCCGGGGCTGTCACTCCGGCTCCGGCACTGATCTGTATGTGGGTGCCTATTCCAGCCACGCTGCCCGCTGCAGCTCCGGTGTCTGCATGTGTAATTGCATGGAGAGGAGCCAGACGGGTGCTAAGTGGAGTCCTGATGATGATGCACAAACCCGTCACATTCCCAGGCATTGGCAGGATGTGACAAGCTCTCCGAGACAGGTCAATGCTGTGGGTGAGGCAAAGCATCTGCATCTACATCTACCATGTACCAGACTCATGAGACCAGATCAGGAACAGCTCTGAGGGGAAAGACTTGGGGGTGTTTGGGGACGAGAAGCTCCCCATGAGCCATCAGCGTGTGCTTGAGCCCAGAACACCTCTGTGTCAAGGGATGGGATTCTCCCCCTCTGCTGCGCCCTGGGATGGGAGACTGAGATGAGCTCTTAGGCAGAAGTTCTTCCCTGTGAGGATGCTGAGGTGCTGCACAGGATGCCCAGAGAAGCTGTGGAACTGGTTTGGGTCTCTATGAAGACAGAGCACCCATAAGAAAGACATCTCCATAGGAAATGAGCTTTTCAGAGCTACCCATGTACATAAATCCTCTCTTTCCATCTGGGAAAAAGCTGTAAAGGAAAAACAAGAGAGTTTTGTGGCTTTATGGGGGTTGCCTTCAGCAGGTGCTGTGGTGGCAATACCCACACAGGTCATTTGCATTCCTTGAGCTTTCCTGGTCCTTCTGTGCTGGGGAGTCATTTCACATACACCTGGTGTATCCCAGACTCAGCAGATTGACCGTGCTGATGGAACGATGCTTTCTGGGCAAATATCTTTTTGCTGCTTGTGCACTAAAATCCCACACATGCTCCAGTCTGAGAAACCCCAGAAAGGAACTGGGCAACTCAGAAAATGGGCACAGGGGAGGGACGATGTTCCTGAACCTGGTTGTGCCACTTCAGGAGCTCATAAACTGCTGCAGGCAGCAGACACACACCAGCAGTGCTATTAGCTGAACACACCATCCACCTATCTGACAGCCCACGTGCTGACAAGAAATTCAATTGCTGCGCTGTAAAGCTGGGGTTGGGCACAAATGCCTGGTGCTGATGCTTTCCAGCTCCTAGCATCTGCAGATTTATCTGCTAGTAAACCTTCCCAGAGTGGAGACAAGGGGTTTTGTGGGTGCATAAAGCAGAATTCACACCAACTCAACAAATCCCAGGTATCTGAGCTGCTTCCCCTCCCCTGGATCCCATCCCGCTCAGGTTCACCCGGCGCTAACAGCATGGCCACACTCCTCTCTTCCCCAAACGTCAGGTTTAGCATCACCAAAGAGCTGAATTGTTCCTGCTTCACCCCAGCCCCAAGCTGCGGAACACGCACGGGCTCCACCATCAAACCCTCACCAGCTTTGGCTCTCAGCACTGGCGCTCCAGAGGGCTCCCTCCTCAGCAAAGGCAAGTGAGTAATTAGCTCCTGTCCGTCGCTGTAATCACCCAGCTTCTGGCTTCATTCACCGCAGCGCTTTGGATGGGATTAATTTCTTGCTTATGAAAGGTGAAGCCGCGAGCAGCCCTGGCTCCTCAGCCCCATTCCCAGCCCGCTCCATAAGCCAGCGGCGCGGCAGCTTCTCCCCACCCCACCGCCTGCCAGGGCTGCATTTGTTAGAGGTGAATGTACAGTTTAATTTCTAAACCCACTCAGCCGTGGATGCAGCGTATGAATTAGGCTGATAATGAAATGTCTGTGCTGAATGCCTGATGAAGAGGTGCCTGGCAGCAGCTTTCATTTGAGCTCCATCTAATTGCTCCCAAATATCTGAAGAACCATTTTGGGAAGTTTGTGGAGGCGAAGATCCTTGATTCTTTGCAAACGCAACACTCGCTAGTTCCGATTAACGTTATGATCCTTGCTGCCAAAAAAGCCCATTCATTTCAGTGAGCAAACAAGAGAAAGGAGCAAAAGGGACTCTGAGCTGATAGCCTGCAAATAATGTTTTCTCTTTGCTGGGTCTTTCCACCTATGATGGCATGAAAAAGGGGGGAGGGAAAGAAGTGCTTTTTAAACTTCCCTTCTCAATTTATTGCATGGCATCCTGCAGCCAACAGCAAAATGAAATAGGTCCTTGTTATCTCTCCTCCCCCCCCAGAAAGAGACAAGCTGTACTGGAGAAATAGATAATTTCCATCTGCTTTTTTTATATGCTTCATAAAAGCCATTGTTGCCGGCTTGTAAAATATATGTGGCTTGTAGAAAATATGTTTAAAAATGGCCTGCTGGAATTCCTTGGGAAAGCTGCACAGCCCTGCCTCCTTCCCAGGCTGAGCCCCAGCCTGGCCTCATCCTGCAGCTTCTCCTATATTCCCCTCCATGACCTCAGACATCAGGGCTGGAGCTGGCTCATTCCCATGCAGCTCCAGGTACGGCACCGACTCAGCAGCTTGGCAAATGAGCCAGTGAAAACTGTTTTGTCTATTGATCTATCCACCCTGTGAGTGAGGCAGCAGCCACTCCATCACTGAGCGAAGCTGCTCCTGCTCCCACATCCTGCTTTTCTGAGGAAATAAAGAGGTGGGGAGATGAACCTCCCGGTGCATCCCCTGCTCCTTGTGCCCCAGTCCATGAGCGATGTCCTGAGGGTGATGTGGTAGTGGTCAGAGAAGTGGTTTGCACTCCAGGATTTGGAGGACTTGGCTTTATCTATATACACATCTATAAATATATGCACTTTATATATAGATATAGATATAAATATAGATATAGATAGATATAGATACAAATGCCTGTATAAATATAGATATAGATAGATAGATATAGATATAGATACAAATGCCTGCTTCATTGTTTCTCCATTGCCCTTGCCCAGATGCTTGCTCTGGTGAGATGGAACTAGAGATGGAAAATCAATGCCAAAGAGGCAAAATGCTTCTCAAAAATTTAGTGGGTGTTTTTTGGGGCAGAATAAAGGACCAAACCCAGGGTTTCCAGGGGCATTCCAGAGACCCACAGCTCCCAAGCACAGAGTGAGCAGCCAAAGATGCCAAGGCACAGCATGGGGCAGCAGAGATAGCTTAACCAACAGGTTGGAGAGGAATTGGTATGCAAGCTGCAGCCAAGGCTGCCTTTATATCAGAGCCTCACAAAGGCAATTCTCAGCAATTGATATAAAAAGGTGTCAGTTCTGGTTTAAGTACTGTATTACCAGCAAAGATTTATCTGCTTCAAAGGCAGGCCTCATGCCACCGAGGGAATAAACAGCTCTTCTCCTTATCTCTTTCGCATAGCACAATATTTTCTCTGTTCGACTTTGGCTCAAAAAAGACCTTTTTTCCCCAATTTCTTATTCATATATTGTAATTTAGAGCAAACCCCCAAAACCTCCCTGGGTATCTCCTAAGGCAAATGGCTTATTGGGGTCACTGGGGGAATGGAGGCTTGGCTTGTGCCCCTGAAACACGGAGGCTTGGTGCCAAGCCATCGCGAGCATGGCACTGATGCATGATGCCAAAGCTTTTCTATCTAGGAAATAAATAATAATAATTATAATAACCCTTCAGAGTAAAATGGCAGCCCCAAGCACTGCCAATACACTATGTGTATCCCCAGCGGATGCTGGAGCATCTCCTAATTTACACCCCAAAGGAGCAGACTCGAGTCTGGTACATTTTAGCAGCTCCCCTGCCCATCTACAGCATGCTTGTTTATGCATCTGCTATTGCACTGTAGAATTAACATAAAGCATCATACAGCAGAGACACGTTTAATTTAGATGATTACACTAATTATTCTAGAACCCAATTTTAAGAGCTACAAGCTCCTGAGAGAATAACCAGGAAAACAAAAAATCCCCTCCAAAAATCACATAATGCCTGAGAACTCCTGTAACAAACTGCAGTCTGCAGCATAACAACTCCTGTAGTTAAAAATGCTTAATGCCACTAAATACCTGATTTCCTTTCGATCAGGGACACAGTTTAGTTCGAGCAGAAGAGATGATCTGGAGCTTCACAAGGCTGTTACCGCTGACTGGGTTGCCCTTTTTGGGGGGAACACAGTGAAAAAATGAACTTTGGAAGAGCCGGGGAAATAGTTATTAGTTTTAGGTTATTAGTTTTATTATTTCATTATTTATATTATTTTTAAACCTGAGACAACCACGTTTAGGGCTGAGTCTCGCACAGGACAAGCACCAGGAACTTAAGCAAAGCTTCAAGGCGTTTGACAGTGCAAAAGGCAGGAAACGGCTGCTTGCTGTAATTGTGCTATTAGCTTAGATTCCTTATAACTCATACACTGCTCACCCGAAGATCTCAAGAAGGGGAACTAAAGATGTGGAAAACCTTCTGAGCCAGATATTCTTTGCTCTGTGTGTGAGCTCAGGACTGAAACAGAGAGCTCCTGAATGCTAAAAGCACCAGGGGAAGGAAAGAGGTTTTTGGCATGCAAGAACTCTATGCATTGATTTTGCACCCTGGGACTGAACCTGCACCCCTGCACATTCCCCACCAGCCTCTCTCATGTTAACCAGCACACAGAGCTCGCACCAGCCCATGCAGCATCCCCTGCCCAGCACAAAGAGCAGCCACACTAGGGGGAGGGACCAACTCATTAATACTTCTCCATGATTAACTGTGTGCTAGTAATTAGCTGAAGGAGGTCAGAGCTTGAACTGTAGCTGGAACCATTTCTGATGAGCCTGATGGTTCTTGTACTCATAAAACCTTGACAGGGTACAAGCGCGTTGTGGCTCAGTTGACTTCTCCCCCCGCAGGTTTCCCAGGCAAAGGCAGCATCGGGCTGATCCGACCTGATTATTCCGGCTAATATTTTCCCACTCGATGTTAATGATGATGATTAGAGTTAATTACTGCTGATTAGAATTAGATTTATGAGTGGGTGCATTGTGGGAAGCTGGACAGTGGGCCCCAGTGCCAAGCCCAGACCTTAGGGCTCCTCAGCACCCACTTGTGGAGCTTTTCTGTCCCTTCCATATGTGGCCTTGGTCAAATCCCTTCCCCTTTCTGCTCCTCTGCAGAGCTCTTGCTGCCCATGCCCAGCTCTTTGGGCAGCCAAATAGGTGTGAGCCATGTGTGTGGATGCCCAACAGCCTGTGAGCACCCTCCCTTTACACTTCCAGGAGATGCTGTCACATTAATAACAGTGAGAATTGAGCTGGAAGGACAGCAAAGTGCAAAACAGAGCTGAAAGCATGAGGCAGTGAATCCCTACTTGGGGGCTACAGGGCACAATATCTGAACTGAGAGAAGCGTTTGAGCAGGGGCCTGACTTTGTGCTTCTGCTGTAGGGTTGCACTACTCACTGATAGCATCAGAAGTTGTTTTTATCCTGAATTTTCCTATTTTTCCCCTGAATTTTCTGCCATTGCTGCCTCAATTTCCTACCTGTGGCAGGGACGTTGCTATTAGCTACTGGAGGTGGCCACAGTCATGCTCCCCATCCAGCCATAGTGTGACAGGTAAAGCAGAAATGGAATAACGTGGCATACTACTAAAGGGACCGTGACAAGGATGCTCTTCCCATGGCAGACACCCAGATTTAGGGGCTGTTAGAGGACAGATGCACGGCAGTGTCAGCTGCAGGGACAAAGGACATATTCTGCTAAATAAAGTTGCTATTATCCCTGTGCAGCAGGAGGGAGGGATGGGTGCCCAGGGAGAGGCAAGGAGAGGAAGAGAGATCGAACAGGTAGTAAATATTCAGAATTGCCCCCAAAAAGCATATCTACTAAGTAAATCCAATAGAGTGGGCTGTCTGTCTACATATAATGTATTCCTTATTAATAATGTAGCTATGATAGAGCCTTTTATTGATCTTCATGGATAAATCTAACCCCCTATGAATAAAAAATGTAATAAGATCTTGGAAATAGACTAAATAATAGCACATGAACCATAAATGACAGGGATAAATTGCAGTGCTGGGGAAATTGCTAATGGATGGCAGCCCATGCTGCTTGTCTAGGATCCTGATAGTGACAGCCAAGAGCTGGGTACCAGCATGAAACATCTTGCTGTCCCCAAGCACTGGGTGACAGCAGGATGAGGACAGGGCTCCAAGCCTGGTCCCTGCTGCTCAGCTCATGGGAAACCAGAGTGGGGCTCAAAAGGATCCTTATAAAAAGGATCTAGTAAGGAATCCCCTTTCCTGCTCTTTTCTGTCCCATCCTTTGCATGGCAGTTGCCCAAGTGCCTTTAGGTGCTTATCAGAGATGCTCAAGGGTTCCTGAGTAGAGGCTAGGGTTTGCTGCATCCTCTCTGCTCACTCTTGGCCATGTGTCTTTCCCCCCTCCTGCTATTTTAACACCTAATAGAAAATCCAGCCCAAGCCACCGCATCTCCTGGTTTTATGTTAAAGCCATAAAGGGGCTGAAGCCATATATTGGTCTGCGTGTGCTCAAAACTCTGTCTATGCTGAGGAAAATAATCTTTGTGTTGCTCCCAGCCCTGCAGCATGAAAACTCCTTGTACAGAAATGTCATTTCCCTCCCTGTGTGTCCTGAACACCTGGAAAATTCCACCCAGTTACCCTTTGCAGGTGCAGAACTGGGATAACGGCTTCTGCTGCATCTCTAAAGAGCTCTGAGGGATCTCATAATAGGTCTATCTCTGGATAATATACAACATGATTGCTATTCACTTGTCACGGGCAAACTTTTCCACAGCTTTTGCTTCGTGAGATAACCCCTTTTAGTGTTTAACTTTGCTCAGAAAGAATTACATCCCCAGAAACACTGGCTGGGCAACTTTCTTAATAGCAGCTGTCAGCATGGTCAGGCATCCTCTGCAGCCGAGACGGGAGATGCAATAATAACAACATCAATAATATCTACTTCTGACAGAGTGCTGCTTTTGTCAGTGGGTTTCAAAATATTTTCAAAGACGAGCCCATTTACAGGATGGGAAGAGCAATACCTGTCAGGAGAGGCGGGCTTAGCCCTTGGGACCCTCCTTTCCAGGGTGCTGAGGGATTCCTGCTTTACCCCAAGCACCCACAGCTAGGATGCAGAGAGGACCATGCGAATCCTGACCCAGAGTATTAACACTAACAGATTATTCCTGTTAATAGGAAGACAATTACACTGGATAATGCAAGGAGTGCAGCTCATTAGCTGGCTGGCAGGGTTGCAGCACTCACTGGGGACCCAAGTTAATAGGGATATTACCAGTGTTACCATATGACTTGTCTGAGCGCATTAACCATGGGCCAGCCCATGTTGCAAGAAGCACATGGTGTTTTCCCCCATCCACCTCTTTGGATCCAGCGCCCTCCCTCATACCAGCAACAGTGACAAGTGACATAACACAGTCCCAGCCACCCCTCAGCAGGGAGAGGGCTGGAGACCGACTTCAAACAGGGATGAGGGAGAAGATGAGAAATAGAGGTGACAACAGAGCCCTGGTGTGGAGTGAGGCAAAAGAGGAGTGGGAGACATCAAACTTCCGTCTTTCCCTAAGCATTCACACAGGAATGCAACAAGCACAGGAGAAAGTAGGGAATATTTATCATCTCCTTGCAAAGTGATTCTCGCCTGTGCCGTGGCAATTACTGAGGTTGTAAAGTGACTCACACGGCTGCTACTAAATCTGTTCATTAACAGCATTGTCGTGGCAGGCAACTCTGGGCTACGGCCATGTCAAACCCCATCGATCAGCCTTTCTGCTTCAGACATGGGAAATCAAGAGGCTGCAGGAGAATACAGGATCTGTTGTCTGTGGCAGGCTCAGATGTACCCTGCTGCAGCGGCTGTGGCAGGTCCGAGCATTCCTGAGTGGAGCTGGGAGCTGCAGGTTGGGACCCATGCACAGGCTGAGATACCCAGTCTGAGCTGGAGGTGGGTTTCATCCTCTTCACACCTCTCCCATTGTTTTGCAGGGGCTATGGAACGACTTCTCGCTGCAATCATCAGCATAAAGCCACATTCAACACTTGCCATGCTCCATCCCAGCAGGATCAGACCACACTTCAACACCGGATGATGGATCCCATTGCACAGTGCTTGCCGTGAAGTGTTTTGGGATCCTTTGGGATGAAATGCAGTACATAAACATGATGGATGCTTCTGGCCAATGCATTTGGGTCTACTCATCGCAGGACTATTGTGTGTTGTGAGCTGCAGAAACACATTTCTCTGTAGCTGCAGAGGGCTTTTATGATCTGAGAAGCCTTCTCAATGGTGATATTACTCCAGAGCCACAATGGTTGCTATTTGCAACATGTAGCATTACCTACTCGGTGCTAAACCCACCTGAAGTAAGCATGGATCACATGCTGATGGCCCTGGCCAGGATGGTCTTGTTGAAGCATCTCCAGCAGTTGCTATAGCAGCACAGGTGAAAAGCAGAGATGCCTCAAGTGCAGTACAATGAAGGACAGGATGAGGAGGTGGGGGGAATCTTTGCAAAACAGAGAGCTGCCAGCTCAAATACACAATAAAGGCAAGAGCCAGTGTTCGGACAAAGCATGAAGCAGGTGGAAGGTGAAGAGAGAGCAAGGAGGAGGGGAGACACTGATGTGGCATACCAGGGTGCTCAAGGGGAGGTTGCAGAGGCAGCACAGGGGTGATTTTGGAAGGGTTTGATCTCCCAGCAGTAGAAACACAACCAGAAAAGCCAGAAATAAAATCCACATGTCAGAAAAGAGCAACTCAACAGCCAAAATCAGGATCCTCCTTCCAAATCTCAGCTGCTACCTCCTGATGCGCCTTTGAGATTGGCACTCAAGGTGTCCCCCACCCCACTGCAGAAGCTCTGCCAACCTCTGTGCATTAGAGCCCAGTCCTGACATCCATATGGCTGAATGCAGACCCAGGTAGAGCTGGCTTCCCACTGACCCCTTGCTGGGTGGGCAGCCCTGGCTTCGCTCCCCTCTCCTCATCTGAGGGGGGCTACAAGGATGCTGGAGAAGGACTCTTCATTAGTGACTGTAGTGACAGGACAATGGGGTGGTGGGTTCAGACTGAAACAGGGGAAGTTCAGGCTGGTTATAAGGAAGAAACTCTTTACCATGAGGGTGCTGAGGCACTGGCACAGGGTGCCCAGAGAAGCAGTAAATGCCCCATCCCTGGCAGTGTTCAAAGCCAGGCTGGACAGAGCCTTGGGTGGCATGGTTTAGTGGGAGATGTCCCTGCCTGTGGCAGGGGGTGGGAACTGGATGATCTTAAGGTCCTTTCCAACCCAAACTATTCTATGATTTTATGATACTGAGCTTTTATGGAAGCCTTTCTGTGGATGAGTAACACAAACCTGATCCCACAGCTTTGCTGCATTCATCTCCTGGTTTGCAATGAGGCTCCAGCATCTGCTGATGCTTATGCCCTTGAAAAGCCAGGGAGGCTGTACAAGGAAAAGGGAAGAGGCAAGGGGAAGCAATTGGGATTACTGGGCAGATAGCAACAAATACATATGTTAAACACATGGGAATAAGAATAAATAGTAGGCATGAGAAGGTAAATATTGAGCAGGGTGCAGCATTGACACTAAACAAACAGTGGGAAATGAGAAGCTCATTGAAATGAGATGAGCAGTGGGAATATGAAGAAAGATGGGATTTCATCCAACAAGTGAGTCCAGGTAGTGCAAACCCACCACCCTACATCTGGCTGCCAGCACCCATGGGTGAGAAACAGCATCCCTGATGCCCCTTTCTCCAGCTTGGCTATGCACAGCTCCAGTCTCCCATAGACTTAACCACATGCTTATTGCTATGGATAACCCTGTCTCATGTCTGAGGTGAAGCCACCCATTTCCACACTGGTGTAGGTGACTGCAGGATCAGAGCTTCATTCTGTTGAGCATTTTGGATGCCTCTTGCTTGAAAGAGTCTGAACAATAAGCCTGCATTGTCCCCATCACAACTCAGAAACCCAAGAGAGCTCATTCCCTGATTTAAATCAGCCATGTTATTTGAATGAAACAGGCAATTTATTTTCAATTCCTTTTCTAGATTTCCCCCTCTCTATTTTTTTTATAATCCACTGACAAAGTAGTATTTATTACCAGGGGAGTTAAAAAGAGGGGAAGCTAGGTGGGCTGTGCAGGAGCTAACCATGCAACACCTACATTGTCATTACATTTACCAAGGCGGTTCTGCCACAGGGGAATTACATCCTTAGTAAAATAAAAGCTATTTCTGTGCAGCAGCTGGTAGAGACGTCGATGTGAAATGATGTCCCTTGCATCTTCCCTGAGCCAGGCAGCTCCAGCCAGGACACCTGGGTATGGGCAGGAAAACCTGGACTGGTTTGGGCTGGAAGGACCTTGAAGCTCATCCAGCTCCAATCGCTGCCACGGGCAGGGACACCTTCCACTAGAGCAGCTTGCTCCAAGCCCCTGTGTCCAACCTGGCCTTGAACACTGCCAGCGATGGGGCAGCCACAGCTTCTCTGGGCAACTTGTTCATGTGAGTCCTGGCTCCCAGTAAAACCCATTAAACTGAACCTGTTAAACTGATCTCTAGTGACTTTTCCATACAATTCAGGTCCCTGATCTTCCAAAGACTCATGCACTTGCTTAACTTCACATGCTGTCAGTAGCCCCAGCGATCCTTGATGCAGAGCGTTAAATACTCAACTATATCTTTGCCAGATCGGAATCCAAAGTAGACAACAAAAAGTTGAAGTATTATTTTCCCTTATTATATTATATTATAATATATTATTATATTATATTATAGAAGTATTATCTATATATTTAATAGCTGCTTGACCAGCCTCTGGGAAATCTCGAGTCCTGAATGTCAGAGATGGCCATGTTAGATTTAAACAAAGCATCAGAGATAAGAACCAAACAAGGCTCAAAGAGACCTCAAAAAGATTCCACAGCCCAGTTTGTCCTTCCTCCCTCTCTGCCTTGAGTCATCTGCTGCTGTTCCTTGCTGTGATTAGAACATTTATCACAACACCCAGCCCCAAACTTCTCTTGCCACGGCGATGTCTCATTCTACCTACAGGGGATATGGAAAATAAGCAATTAAGAAATGTGAATGTCAAAGTTGTGGCTATTTTTAGTTTGAAATTGAACTAAAAGAAAGGATTTGAATACAGCAGTTGGTTCTGCCGCAGTTTCGTCCAACTTCTTACCCAACTTCTAACTTCTTCCTTTTTTCCCCTCACTTACTCTTTGAGAGATTAATTGAAAAGCAGCATCAGGGACAGAAAAGGTGCGTTTATTTACCAGGCAAAGGAAACTAGAAGATAAATATTTAGAGACGTGATGAAAAGGGAAACTATAAGGCATCAGCTTTTCAGAAGCAGCTACAAAAGACGCACAAACTGAACACATGCTCACAATGGCAGAATGCAGGAAAAGGGTAAAACAATTAGTACATTGCCATAGGAGAAACCCCGTTGCTTTAAGTTAATGTTACGAGCTATTGATCCCCCAGGCTTATTTCTTTGGAGACTATTCAGCCACTATACGGTTTGGGTTGGAAGGGACCTTGAAGCTCTTCCAGCTCCAACCCCTGCCACGGGCAGGGACACCTTCCAC